>CAUYQG010195349.1:0-21194 GCA_963574415.1 Tarsius wallacei
CATGCCCGGCTAATTTTTTTGATTTATTGTAGAGATGAGGTTTCGCCTGCCCAGGCGGGTCTCGAACCCGCGGGCTCAGGCAATCCACTCACCTCAGCCTCCCAAGGCGCGGGATTACAGGCTGAGCCACTGAGCCCGGCTTGTACTTGTTCTTTAATCTTCTTTTTCCCTGCCTCTCTAGTTTTATTTGAGTATTTTACAGGGTTTCATTTTCTTTTCCCTCTTGGCGTATTAAAGTTATACTTCTTTTGAAAGAAAAGTGATTGCCCCAGAATTTACAAGATACATTTGCAACTAATATATATTCACTTTTGAATAACACTGTGTTGGGTACACATGGGCATAAAGATGGAACAGTAGGTACTGGAAACTCCTAAAGGGTGGAGAAGGAAGTGAGCAGGGTTGAAAACCTGTCTAGGGGGTACCATGTTTACTCTCTGGGGGATGAATTCAACAGAAGCCCAAACCTCACCATCATGCAAATACCCATGTAACAGACTTGCGTATATGCCACATGAATCTAAAATAAAATTTAAAAAATATAAAATTAAAAAACTAATGTCACTATATTGCTTTATGTGTAGTATAGTTAGCTTGTGACAAGAGTATTTTCAATTTCTTTTTCATTTCTTGCTCTTGTTCATTCTACTTGTTCATATTCTATAGCTACCTAGTTGTTATTGTTAATTTGAACAACTATTTGTACATATATTTAGAAAAATTAAAATAGAAAAATTTATTTAGCTTTCATTTTTTCCTCCTCTCTTGCTCTTCCTTTCTTTTTGAGGCTCCTAGTTTCTGATCTCTATAGTTTCCTTCCCTCTGAAGAACTTCTTTATTGCTAGGTGGGTCTATGGGTGACAAATTTCTTTAGTTTTTATTGCCTGAATAGATTTTTATTTCTCTTTCACTTTTGAAGGATAATTTTTATTGAATTCAGGCTTCTAGGTTGGGAATTTTTTTTTCAATGTTTTAAATATTTCACTCCACTTTCTTCTTGCTTACATGTTTTTGCATAAAACCCCAGTGCAGTTTTTATCACTTTTCCTTCATAGGTAAGTTGTCCTTCCTCTTCAGATTCTTTAAATAATTTACTTTTGTCTTTGTTTTCCTGAAATTTGAATATACTATGCCTATGTGTACATTTTTTGGCGTTTGCTCTGTATAGTGTTCTCTGAGATTTCTGTGTCTGTGTTTTGGTGCTTGTCATTACTTTAAAAAAATTCTTATCTATTGTAACTTCAAATATTTCTGCTTCATTCTCTTTTTATTCACCTTCTGCTATTCTTATTACATATATGTTATATTTTTGTGGTTGTCTTGCAGCTCTTAAATATTCTTTTTCATTTTTGGAATTATTTTTTCACTTTACATTTCAGTGGTAAGTTTCTGTTGACATATCTTCATGCCCACTGATTAATTCTTGGTTAGGTGTGATCTACCAATGAGTGCATCAAAAGCATTATTTATTCTGTTACAGTGTTTGTTTTTTATTTCTAGCATTTTCTTTGTACTTTTTTCTAATTTTTAATCTTCTTGCTTATATTACTCATCTGTTATTGCCTATTGTCCATTTTTTTCAATAAAGTCTTTAGCATACAATCATAGTTATTCAAAATTCCTGGTCTGATTACTCCAACATTTCTGCCAATCTGTTTCTGGTTCTAATACTTGCTTGGTCTCTGTGTTTTTTGGCTTTTTATATGTCTTGTGATTTTTTATTGAATGCTGAACATGATATATTGGGTAAAAGGAACTGGACATGCTCTATGGGGTAAATAGTTCTTTATTGTGAGGTTTTATGTTTTTTGGCTAGGGGTTAGTCTGTGTATCTTGCTAACTATAGCTATAGGTGTCAGAGGCTAAAATTTCTTCTGGTATCCTTGTTTTGTTTTGTTTTTGTTTTGTTTTTTTTCCTTCTTGGTTATCTTTGGGTTTCCCTAGAGACTTCTTAAATAAATTCTGAGACTTTTTTTTTTTGTAATTCTGTTACTAAATGGAAACTTCACTGAGGTGATGGTAAGATAGGAGCCATATTCAATAGTTCTGTAATTAGTTTTCTGTCTTTTAATGAGCCTGTGCCCATTGACTGTGGCCTTCACAAGTATATCTCAGTCCCCTTGCCTCTTTCAGTGACACAGGAAGGCTAGATAGAAATGAAGGTGGGTGTTTCAGTTGCCCCACATGGAAGGCTAGAGCAAGTTGGTGTTAGATATCTATCTTCCCACAGATTGATTAGGTTCTGGTAAAACCTAAGGTGGTTGGACTCTGGTGTAATAATTACCCTTGATAGTAGGCATTTGTTAAAGAGAACGTAATACTTTGAGCATATTTGAAAAATGATTGTTTTTCCTCCCTCTAAAGGAAGCATGAGGAATTTTTTCTTTTCTGATTTTTATCCTAACAATCTGGTGAGACTTCCAGAGGTAAAACACATACAAGTATGGGAATTCCTTTAAGAATGACCTCCCTCCTGTAGTTTTTAACTCAATCTTCTCTACACTGAGCCTTCAGAAATGTTCTAGTTACAGTTTAAGTTCTTCTGCAATGATACTGGCTCCAGAGGTGGACTTCTGTTCCTGGGCTGCTGCTGCTCTGGAGAGCTGTGATTATCAATATTTGTTTGTCTCTCAAATTTAGGGGGTCAGTAATTTCCCCAAAACTCATCCAGAAGGGCCCTGGACAATTTACTGAAGGTATGGAAATCGTAAGAGTTTTAACTTGAGATTATAACCATTTTAGCTCTACCTTCATTAAATGGGAGTGAATAACTAATTTCTGAAGATTCAGTACTGCAGGGGATGGCAGTAATGTGACTTTTATGGAATCAGTCACCTGTATAGAATGCAAAGATGTTGCCACTGTTATTGTGGCCATTTTCTGCTCGGTAGCCAGTGCTCTGTTGTTGTGAGGTCATGAAGACAGGGTTGAATCTGATTAAATTTCTTATCCTAAGACATATGTAAGCATTGAAGGAATAGGGAGTGGGATTGAGGGATTTATACTTAGCTATATTGAACTTTTAGACTTCTACTATTAGGTTCTTGTGGGTGCTTGATTACTCAGTGAATAGTCTGGAACGCTCTGTTTTTATCCAGAACCTGGTAGAGGAATATTAAGTTCATGTAGAGTAAAATAATATAGATATTGTTTCAAGAAAGAAGAATCAGGCAAATACAACAACAAATTGGACATAAGTAGGAACCAGATCTTGCCATCAGTTGAGGCAAGCCTCATGTTCAAGGCATTGCTGGCTTAGATATGGGACAGCAATCCCTTGGATCAGGAGACCCCACTTGGGTGAAGTTGTAGAACACCAGATGACATGAGTTAAGTTTGCAGAGTTAAAGCATCTGCAGATTTTTCTATGTGGAATGGAAAACAACCTTTTTAAAGAAAATGCAACAAAGTTTATGGATGGGCTTTGAAAAGGGACAAGTAAGATATATGCAGATGTTGGAGAGTTTGAAAATGAATATTTTAAAGAGATCAGAAATTTTTTCTGAGACCTTCTTCTTTTTACTTAGGAACTTTAAAAAAATATTTAAGGCATAGAAATTTCTGAAACCATGGAAAAGAATAAAGAAGACAATTTAGATCTTGCTTATTCCTAACATACAAGGTTATATCTGTTCATGTTTCTATGTATATTATTACATCCTTTGCAACATATTTTCTTTTTTTTTCTTTACTAATAATGAGGCTTAAGCCAGTGGTAGACCTCTCTGTGGATTTAAACATTTGAGCCAAGACCTGAATGCCATTTTAGTGTTAGAAATGGAGATAGCACCGGTGAAGGGAATGTGAGGATGTGGGAGCTTGGAGCTTGGAGAGCAAAGGGACAAATTTGTTGCTTGATGGCCTATGAGGCCATTTTCAGTTAAGTCAGTGTACTTGAAATTTGGAAACAGAGAGCTCTTAGGTAAAACAAAGAATTCCCCCATCTGGAATTTTGGGAAGTACATTCCATGAATAACTAGTGCTAGTAGGTGTTTATTAGTGTTCACTAGAAAACCCAGTTTCATGGTCAAATAAATTTAGTAATGACTGGACTGAACAAAACCAAAAGGTTTATTTACTGTAGAATTTCTTCTATCATTTAATATGTTAGCATGCAATACTAATCTCTGAGACAGAAAGTAGAGTGCTTCCTGTGTACCTGCTGAGAAGTAGTGTTTCTCAAATAATAACCATAAAATATGGCCACAGATGGAGCTAAGCCATAGCCTGGATGCAAGGCAAAAGAGAAACAACAGAGTCAAAATTAAAACCCAAATCTATCCTACTTCATTGCACTTTGGGAAATTCTGCCTGTATCCATTTGGATTAAGGCTTTGCTCATATTTCTAGAGACGTGGAAAGGAGAGTTCAGATGACCTACAAGAGCCACCAAGATGACTTTGCAGGGCATGGAGCAAGGCACCTTCTGGGCTCTCCATCTTGCACTCAAAATAATTGTCTGGGTAGGAGATGGGATAAGGGACTACTGTCTTAGAGTGAGTTAGTGACATAAAATGTCAGAGAGACCAGAGATGAGTCACAGAGAGGCAGAGAACTGAAGCCAACCAGGCACTGATATACTTCTACTCTATTTTTGCCCACTGTAGAGAGTACACAGAGAATATCAGCTAATCATTGCTTCCGGGAAACTGACTGCTTCTGGGTTATCCCATTGAGCTGAAAAGATGCCTTTTTGCAGTATAAAGCATTAAAATGGAAACTCCTTACTTGATTTTAAAGAAAGCTTTTCCTAGGAAAATTATTTTCTAGACTGGGTTGTAGAGTGATCTAATTCACTATACTGTGGATAATTGTGTTGTTTTTAACTTCCACAGGTGTTAGAATAACATGGCAATACTCATGTAGGGAATAAGGCAAATTATGCAGTTTATAGAGCAGCTAAATGAATTCAGTCAAGATTGTTGCAGTAATAAGGCAATGTGTCTTCAAGAGGGTTTAACTACTATTTTATGAATATTTATGTTCTGTAGAGATCTTCAAAGGGCTGGAAAGAGATTCTGTTATTCCTATTCAGAGAAGAAACTTTAGGTCAGTAGTAATCTTTATGGTAGAGAAACTAAGCAGTAGAAGAAAGAGTATGGACTTTAAAGTAGGATAGACTTGGGTTTTAATTTTGACTCTGCTGTTTCTCTTTTACCTTGCATCTAGGTTATGACTTAGATCAAGTCATAAACAGTCATACATAGCTACAAGGTCACAAATCACTTACATCACTCTTTACCTTGGCTCTTCAGCAATATGACTTGGGCACTTCACGGTTTTCTCAAAGCCTCAATTCCTCATCTGAAAGCTGGGATTAGTGATACTGAATTCATAGTGTTCAAATGAGGTAAATTTTGAATGTACATAAAGTGTCTAGCAAAGTTCTCAAGTACATAATAATTGACAAACATTCACTGAGTAAGTTAATGGCAGGCCAGGAACATTTTACCTGTTTTGGTGTTTAAATTGCTAATCGTCAGTGCTGATATTTTCTTTAAAAGGCAGTAAAAGACCTTATCAGTCACTCATGTTCCAGAGAAAAGTTGTCTAATCTGAGATGGCATGGACCTCCAGATAAAGTATTTAGCATCTCTGTCTCCTGTCATGTGTCTTTTGAAATAATCCTACCTCATCCTACTGCAAAATAGAGACAGCATGCTCAGCTCCTTGAGACTTTAGACCATGTCCCTTAAGATTTCTGTCTAATTTTTCTCGTTCATAAAGTGTCCATACTGTTTATCCAATCTATTTCATAGTAATATAGTCAGAAACAATTGGGATGAAGTGTTTGGAAGTACTATGTGAGCTTTATAAAGAAGACTGCAACTCTAAACTGACAGTCAGCAGTGATGGAAAAGAGTTCACAGGTCTCTATGGCTAGGGCTCCATTAGCGTACAGGGACCTTGGTTGGGAGTTAAGAGATGGTGGTTCTCATTCCAAATGTATATGCCTGTTATCTTAGACATGAATTTTTACTTCTTTGTGCTCCATTTAATTAAAACATTGTTCTTCATCTGATAAAAGAAATTTAGGGAGTGAAAGAAAAAGAGATTTAAGTAGTATCCTAAAATTTCTCTTTGCTTTCCATTCAAAGAGTCTATTATGAGTATTATACACCCTTTTTCTGCAGCCTTGTAAGTGATGGAATCAACATTTGTAAGTCTAATTGGATTCAGTTGTTCATAGAGAGATACCTGCCAGACACACAGTGTCGTTTGATAAACCTGCTGTATTTCCGTAAAATTACTTCTTTCTTTCAGAGGAAACAAAAGCACAGCTTGGCCTCTTTTTTGAAAGAACTTTTTGTCCCACATTCTTGCTGGTCAGATACCAGGTGCCAAGAAGCAAGTGATCCCACAGGAATTTCACTTTGGCGCTACTGAGGACAAAGGGGTCATTTAAAAATTTCACAATCATGGGCAGACTCAGCACCTAGTTTGAAGCACGGAGCCTGATTAATTGGGCTGTCATTCCCAACAATTCTGAGCTTTGGCCTTTTCATTTGCCAGAAGAAAAAAGAAAGCAACATTCCTACACTTAATTTTCACAACCTTGAGCTAACAAAATGTGACAAAATCAAGCTATTTCTCAACCATGAATTTTTTCTTCCTATAATACTTAACCTTACTGGTTCTTTTCAGTTGTCAAATTGAGATAACATGTAAAACTAACATTTGAATGCAAGAAATCACTCTCATCCCCACACTCCCAACATAAAACATACACAATCTCATAGATAAATTCATAGACACACAAAGAAAGACATACTCATGTAACACATATACACATCCTTTGGGTAAAAAAGAAGGTATTCAAGAGTCCTAATATTCTCTGTCAGTTTCTTTGGCATTTTCTAGAGGAGAAAATTTTTCCATGATGTGTTGCATTTGTTTTCTTATTTCATAATCAACTACAAATAGTAATGTTGTCTATGAGGATGGTAATACTTGCTCCCAATCAAGTGCTTATTACATGTGAGGTTTTGTATAAGGCTCTTTACTTATAACATCCCTCTCTGAAAGTCTATGATATCAGTATTGTTATCATCTGGAATTCCAGATGAAGAAACCAAAGCACTGGGAGATTCAATAACTTGCCCAGGGTCACAGAGGGCTTGAACTTGTCCTCAACTCAAAGCATTTCTAATGCCAAGCTCCACACTGTAGGCCACTGTCTCCCATACATATGCCCAAATTAAGAATCTCAAACAACCAAAAAATTTAAAAGACTTTGAAGCCCTAACCTAACAACAAATATTAAGCACCTACTGTGACCCTTGAATTGAGCCTTTTTTTAGTTATAAAGCAGGGAGTAGGCAGAATTCATTACTAATCTCAAAGCAGGGAATAAACAGTATATTACAGGTTGAGCAGTATAAACTTCCTGATTGTTGACCATTTTTAACAACAGAAATGGCAATTTAATAAGGATCTACATATTCCAAGTTCTCTATATTTGGCACAAACCAGAATATTATTTTAAACAGGAGCCAGGCAAGAAATGTAAGTATCTGAATCACTAAATATGAGGTCATAGAAGATATCCAGGCACATGAAAAATTGGAGGGAGTAGGCTTTAGCAAAAGGCATTAATAAAAACTAAAAATAAAAGTAAAAACAAACAAATTGTTTGCTGGACAAAAAAATTACAAGTTTTCAGTTTTTAACCTCTGGTTTATAAAACATACTAGCAACTAGAAAAGGGAGGATAAATTGAAGACTAAAATTTTCATAAAGTGTCACAGAAATGTAGAATCTTGAAGTGAGCTTTTCAGGAATGGCAGAATTGAAATAATTACAGTGAAATGACCACAGACTACTTATTTTAAAAGTATCTTGTCCTGTAGTATTTTGTCATAGTATCAAAAATATGAACAATCTCAGAGTTTATATAATAATATTTTAGGAAAATGTAACACCACTCAAAACTCAATCTCATTAAATTCTACAGCACATGACAATAAGTTAACAAATATTTGTAAGGATCTCTATGTGCTTGATGCAGTTCCAGGTGTCATGAGAAATAGCAAAATTTAAAACCCAAGGCTTTTTGTGCTTACAGTGTCAATAATTTGATTTTTAACTATCTCCAAGTTCTAATTTATATCTTAGCTGGTGTTGATAACAAATGAAAAAAAAAAACAGAATTGATCATGGTGGGGAATTGACTACTTCAGCCTTTTGTGAAGCTACTGTTCCTTTTCTGTCAAATGGTGTCAGCCTTTCTACATGTAAGGGCCTGTTTGCCTGACTGGGACAGAGAGGGCTGGACTGCCCATGTCCTGCCAGCCCTTCCCGGAGGAGTTGGATCCTAGCCTTGCAATCATTCCTGGAAGGGGGAGGTGCAGCTCAACCCAAATTAAGCCAATGTTGGGAGTGACAAGTAAATGAGTGCAAAGCTACTCCAGCTCTGTCTGACTTTTCAGAAAGTAATCAAGTCAAATTATCTATGAGAAGAAGCGAGGCTCAGGTCTGAGGGGGCGTACAAATGAAAACCAGACTCAGACAGAGCTGACTTGAGAAAGCCCAGTAACTTTATTGGGGTGGGGGGGCGGGGAGGGGAGGGAGAGAGAGAGAGAGAGAGAGAGAGAGAGAGAGAGAGAGAAGAAATACATGTGTTTTTTTCCCACCACCAGACTCTGCTTACTTTTACATACTTTGCTTTCTTCTTTGCTCATTTCTTCTCCTGTTTATTTTTGTTTGTTTCTTTCTCTGGATTTTCTCAAAAGAGGCTGAGGACTCCAAGTCAAGCAGAGAAGCACAAGTTTTTGTGGGCACAGGGAAGGAAGAAGGGAGACCAGAGTGGAGGCTCTGACACAAAAGTTTCCAACCCCTGGGGTGCCCTTCCACTGGGAATAATGGGGGTTGCCCAGAACTGACTTTGGTCTAAGTATATAGACTGTCACTTTTAGTTTAGACTGTGAGGTCATTTGTGGGCCCTGTAAAAGGCATTTGAACCTCTAGGTCACTGATTCTTTATCAGGCAATTTTACTCTCCAGGGGACATATGGCAATATCTGGAGACATTTTTGGTTACCACATCATTAAGTGGTGAGATTTGCTACTGGCATCCATAGTATAGAGACCAGGCATGCTCCTAAACATCATCCTGCAATGTACAGGACAGCTTCCCACAATATAAAATTATCTGGCTCAAAATAAGCAGAATTGAGAAGTCTGCTTGCCTGAGGATTAAATGACAAGCTGCCTGGCAGTATAGAAATGAGGACTGGAGTACCTTTTCCAGCTGCCCCTAACCCTCTTCTTTATTGTAAGCTCAGTGTCCCTTATTCCCTTATTTGAAACTAGAGGCTGAAGCTTCCCTAGAACTAACCTGTCCAGTGATGATCTCTTCCTCTTGGAAACAAAGAAGTAGCTCTGAAAACAGTCACCTAGATCCTCTCACTGGACAACAGTTCTTATTCTTTCATCTACCCCCAAGAAACATCATGTTCTCTTTCTAGTCAGAACCATCTCCAAGAAGCACTCACCCCAGCAGGACTGTGGACACACATCTCATCACCTGCTTGTTCCTCTCTTTCCTGCACTTAAATATGTGTTCATGTGAAGTCAAGGGGTCATTTCAAGGGGAAAAGAAGACTCAATGGTTTCTATGAGGTATATGGGAAGAAAGGGAAAAACCCGATCATTTTGCCTTAAGGCTGCATGCTACTTGGCAAATGGGTCTCTTAAGCCCAGGCATTGCTAATAGCTTGGGAAAAGTCAACACGTTTTCCTTTGGAGGCAATATTGAATGAGGTAGTTCTTCAGTAGTAAGATGAGAAGTAGCATGATAACAACATTTCCGTGGTGCCCCCTGGTGCCCAATTCGCTTTATCTCTTGATATTCACAGGTCTTTTCATATGCCTACCTTTGTGTAGTGATCAGCCCTCTCGAATGGTTTTCACTGTGTCTGATGCAATTTGCAGGGTTAATCTCTGCTTCAGACTCTGTGTGCTCTTGTGAGGGGCTGCCCACCATTTCTATTTCTAATAGAACAAATACAGTTCAGTTGTTCTAATTGATTCTAAGCTCCAGAATGACAGGTAGAGGAAACTGTTTAACTCTGTACCTCTGGAGCCCACCCAGGGTTTGTTATGATTCAGAAGTGAACTCAGGGAAAAGAAGTGATCTTGTGAGCCCAGCTTTTAACAGGAAAAATTCCACAGGTATTTTTAACAATATCAAGGGATTCTAGTTTTCAAATGGTCACAGAGCTTTCCCTAACAGAAGCCAATGTCCAATTATCTGTACCAAATCAGGTGGCTCTGGGGAAGGGAGTTATAACTACCCGTTCCTCACACTAAGCTGGAAGGCACAGTGTCTCATGCTAGAATGTATCAAGAAATAACAGGAGCAAGGAAACAGCTTCAAGTTACAAAAAAATAATAGATACTAATTTCTGTCATCATCTCTCTTATGCATTTTTTCCCTCAATTTCCTCTTCTCTCTCTTTCTTTCTCTTTCTCTCCCTCTCTCTCTCTCACTACAAAAACCCCAGTTCAAAGGGATATTACTTTGCCTTGGCAAAAATACCTCTTCACATTTCCAAAGGTTTAAATGCTTGTAAAGAGGCTCAGAGGGTGGCATGATCAGTGACGGCCTTGAACTAAATGATTTTTGGATGCAGTGAATGTAACCCAATCAGAAGCTTGTGGATTATATTTTGCTTAAAATTCACACTACTTTGAATTAAAGGAAGAAACCTTAGATCAAAGGGATGCAAAATTTTGTTCAGCCTCAAGAAACCAGGGGTGGATTGTTCACCTCGCTTGGTTTCAGTTTTTATTCTATGAAGTAAGGAGGCTACACTAGATAAGCTTTTATGCCTCTTTTAACTTTGGTGTTTTGTGGATTTCTAAGCCAGAATTCATCATGTTTGGATACCCTTTTAGCCTTGCTTTTCTGATGAAAGCAGGTTTCTCAACAATTCAATGAGACAAAGACCTGAGACTAGATTTGTCCAGTGGATCACTTCCACTGGCTTCATTCACCATAAAATCAAAAGCAAAAATAAAAACAAATAAAACCCACAAACACACAAATCATCTGGAACTGAAGCCCTTGTTTTGTTTTGTTTTTCTCTTTTAATCAAGGAGGAGAGTGGAGAATAGCAATAATGAGGTGATTCAAAACAATCTCTGCAAATTCTGATGGAACATCAAGAAATTGCATTGTTTTAAAAAGCTGAATTACGCTCAGTTGAATGAAAAGCACAAGGAGTTAAGGAATTTACACCAAGTACCATCCTGCAGCCTTTTGTTCCATTAGCCTCTGCTTGCTTGCAAAGAATGGTGGCATGAGTGATTACAAACAGATGCAAGAATAACAGTGCGATTGAAGAGAGCAGCAGCTAATATATGAAAATACACTTTTATGGGGCTATTCATACTGCCTTAAGAGATGATGGCATTCTACTTTGTTACAGCCTGGTGGAGCAGATGGTACTCTGTCCATATGGCCTCTTCTAACAAATATAACCTCAAAAAAGTAGCTAGAATAAGAAAAAAAAATCAATTGTGACTCTGGTTAAGCAACTATAATTTCAAGATTTCTTTAATTCATTCAAGAAATATTTGTTGGTACATATATGTGCCAAGCAGCATGCTAAATGCTGATTATGTAACAGGGGATCAAGCACTAGTGGTCCCTACCCTCAAGGAACTTATAAATAAGAAATTTGAAAACAAACCCTTAAGGGCATAACATAACAGCTTTGTGCTGGAGATAGAACTGTTTTACTTAATCCTCACACCTGACTTCTGTTTTCTACAGTTGAATAAATAAGAGAGATTAAATAATTGGTACAATTTCATTCAGCTTGTTGATGGATTTTATAATCCTTCAAATCCTTGTTTCAAAATCCTTTACAGGTGTCATGCTCTCACCCACAGCAACAACTTAACTCTTCTGGGACTCAGATTCCTCATCTCTATAGCAAAGAGATTGGAAATAATTATTTATAAGGTGTCTTCCAAATACCATATTCTATTTCATCACCAGCAAATTCCAGGAACTCTTCTTCTATTTTTGAACTTCTTTTTTTTTGAGCTGGAGTCTCATTCTGACACGCAGGCTGGAGTGCAGTGGCATGCTAATGGTCACCATAGCCTTGACCTACTGGGATCAGACGATCCTTCCGCCTCAGACTTCCAAGTAGTTGGAACTACAGATGTGCACCACCACCCTGGCTGATTTTTTTATTTAATGTAGAGACACAGTCTGGAACCCCTGGACTCAGGCAATCCTCTTGCTTCGGCCTCCCAAAGTGCTAGAATTACAGGTTTGAGCCAACGTACCCAGGCTATTTTTTGAACTTCTTAAAATGTTTTTCCTCTCTTAGATTCTCTGCCTTCTTTCTTTGCTAGTTTTTCCTTTTATTTCTTGGCATGCTTTCCAACCCCCCCCCCCCCATCTTCTTTACTAGGTCATTTTCTCCAGTTCCCTTGAAATGTTGGTGATGACCAAAATCTCATTCTTGAGTTGTTCCTGCCCCCAATGCCCACATCCTTTGGGAAGATAATTAGTTCTGATATACATCACTTTCCCATACGCTGATAGTCCTAAAGGTGTGGGTCCAGAAATCACCTCCAGCTCAGGACTGACGTTTTTAACTGTCCCAAGAACACATCCATGTTTTGTTGTGCAAGTGCCTTACGCTTTCTGTTAAGGCCTATGATGAATTGGCACCCAGCATCCATTCTAACCATTTTCTGGTACACTTTTCAATATGTCAGAAGCTGTGCAGCATTTTCTTGTGTGTGAATCGTGTTCCATTTATGAGAAGAACATGCATAATATTTGGGAGGTAGGAGAGCTATGGGGACAGTTTGCTGTTGTTTTCGATGTTGTTGCTGGAAAGCAAGGTCAAGTTTGTTTGTTTTTATTGTTTGCCTTTTGTCTCCTGCAGTAGTATTACAGTTACAAGCTTCGTGGGTGTTGAAAGCATTTTGGTGGGTAGTGGCATCCTGAAACTTGTATCACAGCTAGAGCTGAATGTTCCTTTCTTGAGACATTTTGTTAAATTATACCCGCAGGAAAGTGCAAACATCGTGCATTTACAACTTGTTAAATTTCAGAAACCGAACATATGAACACATCCTATAATGACATCCAGATTAAAAAAACAGAGTAAGAATAGTATCCTCAAAGTCCTTTCCTCAATCACTACCTCTACCTGACTTCTCACAGCATAAATGAGTTCTATCTGCTGTAGAACTTTATGTAAATGAAATCACATAGTGCATGTATTTTTATGTCTGACTTCGCTCAACATTATATTAGTTGTATTTATTTGCATACCTGTATGTAAAGATTATTTACTAACTTTGCCATGTATATCCCATTGAATGAATAATGTATACCAGAATTTATTGCTAAATTTTACTATTGATAAGAAATGAATAATTTCTTATTGAAAACTATTACAAACAGAGCTGCTGTGAACATGCTAGTACACGTTTTTGGTAAATGATCAGGAATTTTGTTGCATGTATACATAGGAATAGAATTTCTGAATTTATGAGGGTTCATATGCTTAGCCTAGGTAGATAGTCAAGTAGATTTCCAAAATGATTCTGCCTATTAACACTCTCCTGTCAAAGTATATGAATTCTAGTTGTTCTTTAACCAACACTTGTTATTTTTCCATCATTTTCTATTTAAGGTATTCTGGTGGGTATATGATGAAATATCATTGTGGTTTTAATTTCTGTCTCCCTGGAGACTAATTTGTGCATCTTTTCATATATTTGCTGGTCATTTGGATACTCTCACTTAATTAATTCCTATCCAAAATTATCTTTTTCTTACTGATCTGTAAGAGTTCTGAGAACGTGGGGAGCTGTAGCTACAAGTCTTGGGGTCCAAAGTCTGGAAAGCCTGGAGTTGTTATCCAAAAACAGAAGAGGAAGGAAGGGTATATCCTGTTTCCAAAAGATAGATCAACAAATTTACCTTTTCTCTGTCTTTATTCTCCCTGGGCCATTGCAAATTTAGTCATGCCTGCTCACACTGAGGGTAGATCATCCTAACGTAGTCCACTCAGATTCACACTCTAATCTCCTCTGGAAACACCCTCACAGACATACTCCAAAATAATGCGTGCTTCACCAGGTTTCTAATATTCCTTAATCCAGTCAAGTTGACACCTAAAATTAACCTTCACACTTCCTTTCTTAACCCATCTTGCATGATATTGGCCTTTGGGCTTAAAGCTTTTCTCCCATTTTCCCTGTTAGGTTTTGTTAGTCTCGTGAAATGAGTTTGGGTGTAAATCACTTTTTATAACCATAAAGTTTACATGTAATGGAAATAGTTTGTTTCTTTAGTATTTGGCAGAACTTACTTGAGAAATCAGCTCAGCATGTGAATTTTCTGGTGGGAAAGTATAAAGTTACATATAAATTTATTACTTAAATAGGAATAGACTATTTAGATATTTAATTTTTATGTGTTAGTTTTATTAAGTTATATTTTCCTAAATTTTCCAAAGTTATTGCCACAAGGTTTTTCATACTATCATCTTATGTTTTCAATGTCTATTCTATCTGCAGTTATGTCTATTTTTTAATTTTTAATGATGATTATTTGCACTTGATATTTTCTTCTCGCTCAGTTTCACCACAGATTTGGTTAAGCATTCATAGTTGTTTCATATAATTAAATTTTAGGTTTGTGAATCTTTTTATCTGCATATTCTAGTTCATCAATTTCTGATTTTTTCTTATTACTTATTTCTCTTTACTTATGAACTGAACTTCTTTATCTTTAGCAAGGTTATTTTGCCTTAAAGATATTTAGTCTGATAGTAGTATAATTGTAGCATCTTTATTCTTGTTGAAATACACCCAGAATATTTGTGCTATATTGTTATTTTTGACCTTGTGTCCTTATGTTTTAGAGGTATATCTTACAAATATGTAGCAAGATTTTAAAAACCAAAAGTGGCATTTTTTTTTTACTTGAAGCACTTAATCCTTTTACATGTATTATAATTACTTATAGTTTAGCATATTTATATATAACCATTTATTATGTGTCCTGTATTTGTCCCACCTTCTTATGTTTCTTTCCTCTTATTACTTGACTTTTTGCATTAATTAGGTTTTTTACTCATACACATTTTCCTCATGCCACACTAGTTTGGAAATTATACATTTTTAAAAATATTTACTCTAGTAATTAAAACATTGCAAATAATATACTTCTTCTCCAAAAGAACCTTTGGTTTTCTTTTTTTTCCTTTGTTATGATATTATTAGGACACAATTCATACCCATACAATTTGCTATTAAGCATGTAGTATTTTTTTTTTTTAATGTATTTTATTTTTGAGTCAGAGTCTCACTCTGTCACCCAGGCTGGAGTGAAATGACATACTCATGGCCACCCCAGCCTTGACCTGCTGGGCTCAGGTGATCCTTCTGCTTCAGCCTTCCAAATAGCTGGCGGCACCACCATACCTGGCTAATTTTTTTCAATTTATTGTAGAGCTGTGTTCTCACCAAGTTGTCCAGGCTGGTCTCAAATCTCTTGACTCAGGCAATCCTCTCACCTCTGCCTCCCAAAGTGCTGGAATTACAGGCATGAGCCACTGTGGAGGTGAAAGGATTGCCTGAACCTAGAGGTTCAAGGTCAGCCTGGGCAACTTTGTGAGACTTTGTCTCTACAATAAATCAAAAAATTAGCTGGGCATACCACACACCTGTGGTTCCAGCTACTTAGAAGGTTGAGGGAGAAGGATTGCTTGAGCCTAGCAGGTCGAGGCTGCAGTGGCTGTGAGTGTGCCACTGCACTTCAGCCTGGGTGATAGAGTGCGACTCTGACTCAAGAAAATTAAAAAAGAATAAAAGAGTTCAGTTTAATTTTTTATAGTATTTGAGGTCTGACAATTAAATTAGCAAACTTGCCACTGTGTGTTTATGTTGGCAGCATTGTACAAACAACTTGGTAAGGTTTCATAATCTTGGTATATCAGTGCCTCACAGCTGTGTTTGTGTTGACATGTGGCAGTGTCTTGCTGAGTCTTGCAACAGTATTGTTGTTTTATATTTTTGTGAGCCATCATGAGAATGTTGGCGCTTGAATTAGAGCAATGAACAAACATTAAATTTCCTGTTAAACTTGGAAAGAGTGGAAGTGAAATCAGGGTTCTGTTTGTCCAAGTTTATGGGGATAATGCCCTGAAGAAAATGACAGTGTACAAATGGATTAAATGTTTTTCTGAGGGGAGAGAAAGCATCACTGATGAAGAGAGGTCAGGACAGCCAGTAATGAGCAGAACTGATGAAAACATTGCAAAAATTAGTTGAATTATATGTAAAAATCATCTGCTGACTATGAGAAGCATAATGGACCAAATAAGTATGAATAGAGAAACAGCTAGGAAAATCTTAACTGAAAATCTTGGCATGAGAAAGGTAAATGCAAAAATGGTCCTGTAGAAGATCTTGCATCATGACAATTAACCAGCTCACATACACTATCTGTGAGGGAGTTTTTAGCCAGTAAACAAATAGTTGTATTGGAATACCCTCCCTACTCACCTGATCTGGCCCTCAGTGACTTTTTTCTTTACCCAAAAATAAAGGAAATATTGAAAGGAAGACATTTTGATAACATTCAGGACATCAAGGATAATATGATGACACCTCTGATGGCCATTCCAGAAAAATAATTCCAAAATTGCTTTGGTGGGTGGACTAGGTGCTGACATCAACACATAGCTTCCCAAAGAGAGTACTTTGAAGGTGATTGTAGTGATATTCAGCATTGAGGTATGTAGCACTTTGTCTAGGATGAGTTCACAAACTTAATTGTCAGAACTCATATTCACAGTGTTGTGCAGCCATCAACACAATATAATTTTTGAAAAATGTTTGCTCTTCCTAAAATAAACCATTTATCCATTAGCATTCTCCATCTCCCAACCTCCAACATCCTCTCCTTCCCTAGGTAATTTTCAATCTACTATCTGTTGCTAGCTGTCTGCCTATATTACACATTTTATAGAAATATAATCATACAATATGTGCTCTTTTGTGTTTGACTTCTTTTATTTAGCATAATGTTTTTAAAGTTCATTAATGTTGTAGAATACATCAGTACTTCATTTTTCTGGTGGAATAATAGTCTATACATGAAAATATCACATTTTACTTATCCATTTATTAGTTAATAAACATTTGATTGGATCTATTCTTTGGCTATTATTGATAATGTTGTTATAAACATTCATGTATAAGTATTTTTGTGGATGTATTCTTTCATTTCTTTTGGATATATGTCTAGGAAGGAAATTGATGTGGCATGTGGTAACTATAGGTTTAATTTTTTTTTTTTTTTTTGAGTTGGAGTCTCACTCTGTCACCCAGACTGGAGTGCAGTGGCATGCTCCCGGCCTCTGCAGCCTCGACCTGCTGGGCTCCATTGATTCTTCTATCTTAGCCTTCCAAGTAGCTGTAACTACAGATGCGTGCTACCACACCCAGTTAAAGGTTTAACATTTTAAGAAAATGCTCAAACTCTTTTCCAAAGGACTGCACAATATTACAGCCCACCAGCAGTGTATGGGTATTCCAATTTCGTCAAATCCCTATCAACAATTGTTATTTTTTTGTTTTGATAGTCATCCTTTTGGGTATGAAAGTATCTCATTGAAATTTTGACTGGCATTTCATTAATGGCTAATGATGTTGAGAATCTTGTAATCTGTTTATTGCTAATTTGTATATCTACTTTGAAGAAATGCCTATTGATATACTTTTCTCATTTGTAAAATTTTGGTTATTTGTATCTTTCTTATTGATTTGTAACCATTTGTTATATATTCTGGATAAAAGTCCTTTATCAAATATGTGATTTGGTGAATCCCTGATCTTATTAAAATCTCTAATTTTTTTAGTTTCTCCCAATCTGTGCTTAGTATTTTTATTCTCTTGTTGGTATCATTTGTAGCACAAAATATACTAATTTTATATATTACAATATATATTTTATATATTATCTATTTTTTTCTGTTGCTTGAACTTTTGTTGTTCTATAGAATAAATTATTTTCTGACCACAAAGATTTACTCATATCTTCTTCTAAGTCTCAACATTTCAGCTCTTGCATTTAGACCTATGCTCATTTTTTGCATTAATTATTGTGTTTGGTGTGAGTTAGGGATCCAACATCATTCTTTTGTTTATGGATATCCAGTTATTCTAGCACTGTTTGTCGAAAAATGATTGTTTCCCTCATTGAAGTATTTATTCACCTTTGTCTAAAATAAATTGACCCCAAACACAAGGATTTATTTTTGAACTCTCATTTCTAGTTCATTGATCTATATATCTATCCCCAAGCCAGTAGCACTGCATCTAGATTACTGCAGTTTTGCAGTAAGTTTTTAAATTGGGAAATGTGAGTCCTACAACACTGTTTTTTTCCAAGATTATTTAGGCTATCCTGATTCTGCTGCATTTCCTTATGAGTTTCAGGATCATGCTGATTTCTTAAAAAAAACAGTTGAGATTTTAATAGTGATTGTGGTGACGCTGTAGATCAATTTGGGGAGTGTTGCCATTTCAACACCATCAAGTCTTTTAATCCAGGAACATGAAATATGGTTCAGTTTGTTTAGACCTTTTTAATTTTTTCAGTAACATTGTATATAGTTGTCGGTGTAAGTCTTGCATTTATTTTACTAAAATTATACTTTTGCATTTTATTATTTTAGATGAAATTGTTGTTTAGTATGATGTTCAAAATGATCATTGCTTGTTTATAAAATAAAATGATTTTATAAATCAATCTTGTATTCTTCAAACTTGCTGAACTTGCTAGTTGTGGCAGCTTTTTAGTGGATTCCTTAGATATTCTATATACAAGATCATATCATCTGCGAAAAGAGTGACTTTATTTTATTTTTTCAACTTAAAGGACTGGCCCCACTCTCTCTTCAATTCCCTGGTTAGAATCTCTAGTAAAATGTTAAAACAAGTGGCTAAAGTGAACATTCTTGCTATGTTCCTGATCTTAGAGAAAACATTAATTCTTTTACTATAAAATATGATGTATCGGTGGATTTTTCATGGATGTTCTTCATTAGACTGAAGATATTATCTTTTATTTCTATCATAAGAAGTTCTATTTTATCAACTAATTTTGAGGGCTTTTTTAAAAAGATGATTGCTTGTTTTTTGCTCTTCCTTTATTATGGTATATTACATTAATTGATTTGTCAATGTTAAACTAACCTTGCACTAGGATAAACACCATATGATTATGATGCATAATTCTTTTTGTTTCTGAATTTGGTTTGTTAGTATCTTGTTAAGGATTTTTGTGTCTATACTTATAATTATCTGTAGTTTTCTTATAAAATATTTGTCTGGTTTTGGTATCTGTATATTTCTGGCCTCATAGAATAATTTGAGAAATGTCTCTTCTTGTTACAATTTTTTAAGACTTTGTGAAGTATTGGTATCACTTTTTATTTGAATGTTTTATGAAATTTAATGTTGAGTTCAACTTGGCCTGAACTTTTCTTTGTAAGAAGCTTTTAAATTAATAACTTAATTTATTCAAATTTTGTATTTATTCTTAGGTCACTTTCTGCAATTTGTGTCTCTCCAAAAACTTTTCCACAATATCTAAGTTTTCTAAATCGTTAGCAGGTATTCATAGTATTCCCTTATATTCTTTTAATTTCTTTAAAGCCAGTAGTGATAGTCCTTTTTTCATTCCTGATTGTCTTGTCTCTTTTATCTTGGTCAGTCTACCTAGAGGTTGGTAAATGTGTTGATCTTTTCAAAGAACAAACTTTGGTTTTGTTGATTTTTCTCTATTGTATTTCTATTATCACTTTCACTTATTAAGACTTCCAAATTATTTTCTTCCTCTGTTTGCTTAGTTTACTCTTCTGTTTCTAATTTCATAAGGTAATGGTTGGGTTATTGATTTGTGATATTTCATCTTTTTAACACAGCTATTTCTAGCATAAATTTCCCTGTGAGTAGTACATTAACTGTATCTCATATTATTGGTATATTATACTTTTGTTTATCTAAAAATATTTTTAAAACTTTTCCTTGTGATTTTTTCTTTAACTCAATTGTTATTGAGATATGCATTAATTTCTACATACTTGTGAATATTTCAAATTTTCTTCCGTTATTGTTATTTAATTTCATTAGTGTTAAAGACTATACTATGTATTATTTTAATTCTTTCTAACTTGTGGATTTCTTGTTCATGCATTGCTTGCTTTATGGGCTAGCATATGGTCAATCCTAGTGAATGTTTCATATGTGCTTGAGAAGAATTTGTATTCTACTGTTGCTGGGTAGAGTGTTCTATAAATGTCTGTTAGATCTATTTGTTTTATAGTGTTATTGTGCTTTTCAGGCTTCTATTTTCTTGGTGAACTTCCGATTAGTTGTTCTATACATTATTCAAAGTGAAATATTGAGTCTTATATTTCTGTGTGTTATGGGCCCAACAATAAAATTACATACATAATGTTCTAATGCAGTTGGTTTTTAATTGATTCAAGAGAAGGAAAATGATCTTAAAAGAAAATCAAGAAAACAATTTCACTTTCAATAGCATGCAAAAGAATAAAATACTTAGAGATAAACTTAGCCAAAGCAAAAAATTGTACATTAAAAAGTACAGAACATTGTTGCAAAACATTAAAGAAACTATAAATGGAAAGACATCCAGTGTTCATAGATTGGAACACTTGAGACTGTTAAGTTGTAAATACTAAAGAAACATACCACACAAACATAGGGCAAAGTTTCACGGCACTTAATTGACAAGGGTTTTTTTGACAATGACACCAAAAGCACAGACAACTACCACAACAAAAATATACAAATTAGACTTCATCAAAATTAGAAACTTTTGTACATTAGCCGGGCATGGTAGCGCGCGCCTGTAGTTGCAGTTACTTGGAAGGCTGAGACGGAAGGATCGCCGGAGCCCAGCAGGTCAAGGCTGCAGTAGCCAGGAGCGGCCACTGCACTGCAGTCTGGGCGACTGAGTGAGACTCCAACTCAAAAAAAAAAAAAAAAAAAAAAAAAATTTTTAAAAAAAAAGGCAAAAAACAAAAAAAAAAAAGCCAGCGTGGTGAAATGGCGGAAAAAATTTCAAGTAAAAAAAAGTGTACGGGGTTAATAAAGAGAAAAAAAAAAAAAAA
>CAUYQG010195351.1:0-12781 GCA_963574415.1 Tarsius wallacei
CAATTAATGGCAGTAAATACCTGTCTGGGGATGGGGGGACACTTCTTACAAACAAGGGTGCCTGAACGAGACATATTTGTGTACCTAACCCTTAAATGTACCCCTCAATATCACAATAAAAAAAATAATTAAAAAAAAAAAAAAACTGCTGAGCACTCAGTGCAGTATGGGCAGGTGTGCTTATAAATCACCCATGATAAAATGGGCAAACCACTGAAAAAATCTCCAAAAAACATCTCACTGAAGCTGAATGCAGCCTCTCACAACAGCACTAGGTGGCACACTGATGCATATGGGTTCCTAGAGCACTCACCTAGCTGGGGAAGCCGGTACTACAAGGGTCCTGCCCTCCAAAAGATAATTCCAGTTTTTTAGATGTCCCCTCTCATATTGTTTATGTTGTCATCTGTCCCCATTACCTGGCAGTTTTTCGATACTCTTTTGAAGAGTTGGAACCTGGTTTCTAAACTCTTACCATATCCCTACTGCCTTACTCTGTATTCCCCATCCTTTTGTTGTTTCAATTTCCCATACCCTGAGTTTGGCAAAAGGCGGTTAACATACATCATCAGCCTTATTAATCTCCTAATAACTCAGGGATGGTTTTCTTACTTCTGCTCATCACTCTCAACCTCACACAATCCAGATAAGCTTATAAGATCGTTGAAGTGTCCTACATTATATGGCCTAAGGCAGCGTCTATAGGTATAATCTCAGCAGTGCAATTCAACTCACATTACAAAAGGGCTCCCTTTGTTTTAAGTAATTTGCTAGGTCCTGGAAATTCAAAGATAAAAGGTATGATGAAGTCCCTGATCGAGAAACCAAATTTACCATAGAAGCAGTAGCTATGCGGAGGGTTATCTATGACATAATACAATAAAAGATATTATAGATGTAAATGTAAATTTTTATTAAAACATAACTGGGCCGGGCTAAGTGGCTCAGCCTATGATCCCAGCACTTTGGGAGGCCAAGGCAAGTGAACTGCCTGAGCCCGCGGGTTCGAGACCAGCCCAGGTAACTTGGTGAGACCTCGTCTCTACAATTTTTTTTTAAATTGGCCGGGCGTGGAAGCATGAGCCTGTGGTTCCGGCGACTTGGAAGGCTGAGGTGGAAGGATCGCCAGAGCCCAGCAGGTGGGGTGACCGTGTGCATGCCACTGCACTTCAGCCTGGATAACAGAGTGAGACTCCAACTAAAAAAAATAAGTAAAAATAAATAACCAGTGAATTCACCCTTGTAACATTTGCCCAATGGTATTTCAGAATTGCTACAGACCAGTGACTACCATATATATAACAGGAAAAAAACAGTGCAAGAGAAACATGGAAATTGTGAAAAGCTCTTCACATTTATATAAAGCAACATATAAAGCAAAGTGAAGTCTGAGTCTTGAAAGGGGAAAAAAGAGAATATGAAGCAGAAGCAATATTTGAAGGCCTAAGGATAAGGAAATTTTAAAACTGATATATATCAAGGCACATAATCTTTTGAAAAATTTTTTTTCTTTTTTTCTGAGTTGGAGTCTCACTCTGTCGCCCAGACTGGAGTGCAGTGGCACACTCCCAGCTACCGCATCCTCGACCTACTGGGCTCCGGCGATCCTTCTGCTTCAGCCTTCCGAGTAGCTGGAACTACAGGCGTGTGCTACCATGCCTGGCTAATTTTTTGATTTATTGTAGAGATGAGGTCTCGCCAAGTTGCCCAGGTGGGTCACGAACCCGCGGGCTCAGGCAGTCCACTCACCTCGGCCTCCCAAAGCGCGGGATTACAGAGCCCGGCCTAAAAATTTTTTAAAAAGAAAAATTAAAAATATATCTTGACTATTATAGCAAAGCGTTGAAAATATTTTAGTAAAGTAAAAAATAGAAGTCTCAAACGTAGCCACACAGTCTAAACCCAATGGCTCACACATATAATCCTGGCACTTTGGGAAGCTGAGTCAGAAGGATTGCTTTAGGCCAAGAGTTTGAAACCAACCTGCTACATGGCAAAACCCTATCTCTACAAAAAAATTAAAAAGTTAGCCAAACACCATTGTGTGCACCTGGGACTAAAGAGTCCCAGCTACTGGGGAGGCTGAGGCAAGAGGATCCCTTGAGCCCAGGAGTTTGAGACTGTGGTGATCCATAATTGGGCTACTCCACTCTAGTCTGAGTGATAGAACAAGACCCTGTTTCTAAAAATAAAAAAGTAGCCACATAAGAAGGGCACATTGCCTTCAAAGGAGCAAAAAAACTGTCACTTGGTTTCTTAATATTTTTTAAAAATTGGAAGCCAGAAGACAATATAACATTACCTTTAAAGTGCTGAATATATATGTATAAAGTACTTTTTAAAAAAATAATAACTGCCAGCCTAGTGTTCTATATCTAAAGAACATATTCTTTAATGTTGGAGGTAAATAAAGACACTCGTATGTCCAAAAAAACAAAAATCTTAAGAGTTCTTTGCCACAAAACCCACATGAAAAAAATACTCATAAAATTTTTCAAATAAAATATTGTTTCAGTGCACTCAAACGCAAGAATGAATCATATACAAAGAAATGATAAATATGCAAGTAAAACAATTACAATTTATTTGAATCCTCCCAGAAGTGGTAAAGGTACTGATACTATACTTAATAAACCAAGACTTTATTTTTTCATCTCCAAGGTAACAATTAAAATAAGAAAAAAATAATGTGTAACTAGCAAGCTGAAAGTAAAAGCAAATGGAAAATTACAAAATGACCCAAGAGAAGGCAAGAATGAAAATAAAAAGAACATATAACAGGTGACAAAAAATAAAAAACAGGTAATAGGGCAGTAGATTTCACTTTAGTTATTTCAATTGCTACCTAAAATGTACCCAAGAAGTCATCTAAGCCGGGCTCGGTGGCTCAGCCTGTAATCCCATGCCTTGGGAGGCTGAGGTGAGTGGATTGCCTGAGCCGGTGGGTTCGAAACCCGCCTGGGCAAGCGAGACCTCATCTCTACAATAAATCAAAAAATTAGCTGGGCATGGTAACGCATGCCTGTAGTTCCAGCTACTTGGAAGGCTGAGGTGGAAGAATCGCCGGAGCCCAGCAGGTCGAGGCTGCAGTGGCCGGGAGCGACCACTGCACTCCAGTCTGGGCGACAGAGTGAGACTCCAACTCAAAAAAAAAAAAAAAAAAAAAGAAGTAATCTAATTAAAAGCCAAAATTATCATATTGGATTTAAAAACAATTATATACTACTCTACTTACAAGAAAAACCTACTAAATATAACAACACAGAAAGGTTAAAAGTAAAAAAAAAAGAAGAAAACATAAACGACTTGCAAACACTAAGAAAAATAAATAAAGATGAACCAACTGTACAATGCAAACTCTAAAGACAGGAATATTACCAGAGATTTTAAAAGACATTTAAGCATGCTGAAAGTTCAGTTTGTTAGGAAGATATAATAAATCTAAGCCATATGCACCTAATAATAATACTTCTCAATATACAAAGCAAAAATCAACAAAACCAAAATGACAGACAAATCTACACTCAGAGTGAGACATTTTCACACAACACTATTTGTATGACTGGCACCTCTATTTATAGAACAGGCAGATATAGAATATCCATATGTATGTTAGATATCTCTTGTCCCTGTCTCACATTCTCTTATCCCACATTTTTACTCCAGTTATTGCCACAGCAATCAGCTCTACACAAGTGTAAATGGATAGCAACTTGCCTCCACTATGCATCTCTTACTTTCAGACATGGAGTGTCTCTGCTGTCTCTACACAGAATAACACTAGCAAGAATGTTCTAAGTCATTCTGATATATACACAAAATCTACACGTACAAGTGAGTTAATCTTAAATTTAAGAACTTTTTTTCATCAACAGACAAGAAGGTGAAAAAGTAAGCAAACCACAAAATGAAAGAAAGCTTTTGCAATGAATATATTTTACCAAAGACTCATATCCAGAATATATAAAGAGCTACAAATCAGTGAGAAAAATACAAGCAATGCATATTTTTTTAAGTTGGGATCTCACTCTGTTGTCCAGGCTGAAATACAGTAGCATGATCACAGCTCACTGCAGGCTTGACTTTCTTGGTTCAGGTGATCTTTCCATCTCAGCCTCCCAAATAGCTAGGACTACAGGCACGTGTCACAGCATCCAATTTATTTTTTTATTTAATTTATTTTATTATTTTTTTGGTAGAGATGAGTTCTCACTGTGTTGCCCAGGATGGTCTCAAACTCCTGGACTCAAGCAATCCTCCTACCTCAGCCTCCCAAAGTGCTGGGATTACAAGTATGAGCTACCACACCTGGTCAAAGACTAAGCCAATTTTTTAAATGGGCAAAATCTTAAACACACACTTAGCAAAACAGAATATTGAAGTGGTCAACACATGTGTAAACATTTTTCAACACCATTTAGTATTTAGAGAAAAGCAAATTCACAACCACAGTAATACCACCTCACAACCGCTAGAGTGATTAACAAAAAGTTCTGACAATATCAAGTGTCTACAAGATTAACTAACATACCAAAACTGTTGTCCACTACTGATAGGAGTGGTACAATCACTTTGCAAATAATATTTTGTTAAATGTATACTTATTTTCAGCATGACAATTTCTGTTCTAGATATACACACAACAAATGTATACATCTGTGTGCCAAAGATAGAATAAGAAAGTTCATAGTAGATCTATTCCCAATAGCAAAAACAGAACTGCAAATAACACAAATTCCAATATTCAGTAGGATGGACATGTAATTATAGACTAACAACTTCAAGGAAAACTAACCATCAGTGGGAATGAAGGATCTACATTCCTCATGAACATGTGAATGAATCTTTACAATAATAATGTTGAACAAAAGAAACCAGACACAAAAGAGTACATACTGATTTATTCCATTTATATAACATTTAAAAACAGGCAAAATTAATTTAAGATGATGGAAGCCAGAGTAGAATTTACATTTAGGGGAAAAATAGAAGTACTTGGAAGGAACACAAAAGGGCTTCTGAGGTTCTGGCAATGGTCTCTTGTCTGATCTAGGTTACAGTTTCACAGTGTGTCACTTTGTGACAATATACTGGGAGTACACTTAATATTGGTACGCTTTGGTATGTTGCTGTCATTCTTCAATACTGATTCCTGAAAATATCATGTTTGTGTGGATATGGCAAAGAGATGGCTCATAAGCCTTTTTAATAATAAACATTATTATTATCTAGTGAGAGCATGAATTGGTACATATCCACACAAACATATGATATTTTCAGGTATTATAAAATAAGCTTTTTATTGAAGGATGATATTAATATCAGAATCTCTACTTAGCCGGGCTCGGTGGCTCAACCTGTAATCCCACGCCTTGGGAGGCTGAGGTGAGTGGATTGCCTGAGCCCGCTGGTTCGAGACCCGCCTGGGCAGGCGAAACCTCATCTCTACAGTAAATCAAAAAAATTAGCCGGGTGTGGTAGCGCACGCCTGTAGTTCCGGCTACTCGGAAGGCTGAGGCGGAACGATCGCCAGAGCCCAGCAGGTCGAGGCTGCGGTGGCCGGGAGCGGCCACTGCACTCCAGTCTGGGCGACGGAGTGAGACGCCAACTCAAAAAAAAAAAAAAAAGAATCTCTACTTAGTGTATCCTATCAACAAAGTCAGCCAGGTCCAACATGATATCCCTTCCATCCACTCTAACATCCTTACGATACATTTACATTTGTGTTTCTGTTGATATAGATTATCAAAAATCTTGCAATTTTTCTGATGTGTATTGCGATTCCTCTGGGACCTACTGGGATTTGAGTGCATAAATCTAGAAGGAATAAAAGACAGATGGGGAATCAGATATTAGGACCTGTAGAGAATCAGCAGTCAGTCTCTTGGAAAGTACCTACCTTAGGGAATCCCATCACAGAGTTTTTAGGCAAGGGAAGACCCACCTCTTCAGACTAGGGAAAATGGGCTGCTTTTACTAGCAAAGAAGTATAGAAGGAATTTAAAGATTCAAGGTCCCAGTTTCACCCAAAACTGCCCAAATACATTCATATGCCAATTTTCAGTCTTATTTTTTCCCAACCAATATCTTAACATTATATAAGAAACTCTGCCAAGTTGGCAATTCAAAATGTGTTGAAAGCCACCCCTAAGATTAGACTTTGATTTTATTTTCAGAAATCTCAGACATGAGGTTATGAGATAGGAGTCTCTTTTATGGCAGTCATAGAAGACTTCTATTTAGACCACAAGTTTGTAAATTAATGCCCAAATCTCATTATTTTATTTGCCTAAGTTCTTTAATACACCTAGAAACAATCAACAAATCCCGTTATATTCCTTATTTCTACTAATATGTACTACAACCACAAATACATGGTCACTCAAAGTGTCGTCTTTCATAACAGATATTTACAAGTGATCATTTAAGTAACAGCCTTGCCATAAATGCATGCCATGCCATAAATGATTATTTACAACTTAAAACTAATACTTTTTACCATTTACAGCAAGCTCAGTATTACTTAAATATATTCCAATTAGAAAACCAAAAGCAAATAACCCAGGCCAATTCACAGAATCTGGGGTTAAGCTCCCCTGGTCCCAATTCCAATGCCAATATCTCTATTATTTAGTGATCAATTAGAGAAGCAGTACCACTCTGAGGAATGTAAAACCATGAATTTAATATTGGGATTGTACCTTACAAAACTGAGGGACCTGGTGAATAAATCCTCTCTTGTTGTTATTGCTGTTGGTTTTGTTTGGTTTTGACTTGTTTCTACAGTCCAGGATAGATCATGTGATTGAAGCCAAAAAGATACAAGTTTGATACCTAGCTTTGATATCTAGGGGCAACAAAATTTTGTCTAATGATTCAAATTCCCTATACCTCAATTTTTTCATCTGTAAAAAAGAAAACAATAAAACTTGCCATGATTGACACGAGGGTGAATGAGATAAAGTACACACCTTAAATATACCATATGTCATTGCATGCAAAATGCATAATAGTTCACATTTTAATCTTTCCATACCAGAAATGAACTTTTTAATCAATGACATGTTATTGTTTAATTTAGAAAAATGTATTCCTTCTTCGGTGGCACATAAAATAGAGTCCAGTGAAACACTTCAAATAATGACAGGAGCAGATGTCATCTTATTATTAAACCAAGTGTGATTCTCAGTACACAGGTAGAAAACCTCAATCTCCTAGAGAACACAAGTGTTTTCCTTTATACATTATATTTTTTTCTCAATTCATTGAACTAACACTTCATCCCACATCCCTTATTATTTAGATTGGTGTAATGGAAAACCATGAGTTTCAGAAACACATAAATTAAATTTTGAAACTTGCTGCTATGTGACATCCTGAGCTTCCATTGAGTGCGCCATAATTTTGCCTACTTATCTTCATCTTCTCATGACTCTACTGTTTGATTTGCTGATGTTGAAGCTGTGTTCATATCCTGAGTTCTAGTGTGAGGCATGTAGAGCTCTAGCCCTCCCGTTTCTTCTTTTCCTCTTAGTATGATAATACTAACTCAAAAGGACTGTAATAAAGATTAAATGAGATGATCCATTAAAGTCCTACCCGTTCCAAACATAATTTGTGCATTCATTAAATTCTCCTTTTTTCATTCCTTCTCGTACTGCTGCATTGTTTGTTCCATTGATTATTTGAATTGAAAGAAGGGCTGGTCTCCTGGATCAGGGATTAAAATCTGCAGGTGAAATTGGCCCTATATATGTTTTTGGAAATGAAGTTTTATTGAAACATGATCACACCCATTTGTTCACATATTGTCTATGGTTACTTTTGTGCTTCAACAGCAGAGTTGAATAGTTGCCATAAGGCAGGATGGCCCTCAGTGTCAAAAATACTTGCTATCTGGCCATTTACAGAAAAAGTTTCCTAGTCTCTGTTCTAGATTCCCACAGTACCTAAACCTCCCCTTCCATTTGTATTACTATTCTACTCCTAAAGAGTTTTCTTGAATTTAAAAAATGTACATGCCTCACACTAGAACTCTTAGGATCTGAATACAGCTTCAACATCAGCAAATCAAACAGTAGAGTCATGAGAAGATGAAGATAACCAGGCAAGAGGGAAAGACAAAAATGTGACTAGGAGGTTTCTGTGGCTTCTAGCCCTCCCTTTTCCTCTGCTTCTAGGGTTGTAAAATAGAGGCCAGTGAGGGAGTGACAAGAACTTACTGTGGGCATTACTGGGGAAATGTAGGCTCGACTCCTTTTGTTGGTCTCTCTCCTGCATCCTGAAACTGGAACTGGTGAGAGTCTCTAGGGTGTAACTTCCTGTCCTCCAGGTCTTCAGTTCCTATTCCCAACTTGTTGACCTAAAATAGGGCTCTAGGATCCCTTTGTGAGTGTTCCAGAGGGAAATCTCTACCCAAGGACAGGAAGGCTAGGGTGGAGAAAGAATCAGAAAACTGACTTTGGAAATTCCCCTTAACTAGCTTTTCCCAAAATACCCATGATTATGATCCATGGCCCTCTCGGGTGTTGAGGAAGTCAGGATGAGGACATGATAAAATGCCTAAAAGAAATAACTCAAGAGCAAAACTGGCTGTTATGTTCTGAATGTAAGGTGAGAATTGACAGAGTAGATTGGGGAGGGAAAGTCAGAAAAAGGATTCCTGGAAGAACTGAGCTATATAAGAGGTAAGGAGGAGGCTCAGACAGAGTCCCTCAGCTTTAATCCATCTTCCCCAACCAGTGCTCTGTAGGAAAGCTTGTAAACCTGTGTTTGGGGACCTGGGTTTGTCTGTTTCTGAAGAGATCATCAGTGGCATTGAGTCTAAGCCACACTCTCGCCCCTATACGGCCTACCTGAAAATCATTACCAACCAGCGTTATGTTGCCAACTGTGGTGGGTTTCTCATAAGTCAAGAATTTGTGATAACAGCTGCTCATTGTAAAGGAAGGTAAGAATCTTCTGACTTGTTATCTTTCCACATGAGGAATACAGGAACCACAGTCACACACAACTTTGAGGAGACCTGAAGAGAGGTTCTTCTGCCCTGCTCCCCTCTAGATGATCAGAAATGTATATTGGAAGGAACTGGGCCATGTCATTAATCATCTCCCTCCCCAGAGGCCAGGGCATTATACAGGGCACCCAGGTCCACATAGGCTAACACTGTCCTCTGTCCTGGTGCCAACGGGACTCTCTCAGCCCCATGTGTCTCCCATGTCTCTGTCCTTCCTGAAACAACTGTAATCACTGGGGGATCTTCTGTCCTAAGATCTGAGTCTCTCAAGTGGCCTTACACTGGGGAAAAGGAGGACCTGGTGTCATTTTTCTCAGAATGGGTCCTTCTCAGAAGACAAGCACATTTTTCTGCATCTCTTCTCATTCTTAACAGGAATATTACTGTCACTCTTGGAGTTCATGACATAAAACAAAAAGAATCCACATGGCAGAAGATAAAAGTCACAGAACAATTTGTGAAAAATTACAACTTTTCTACCAAACTTAATGACATCATGTTACTGAAGGTGCCATTATCTTTCTTGCACTTCCCCCGTCATTAGCACTTCTCCTGGTTTGCACTTTTCTCAAGCACTATCTTCCAACCCATTTTCATGGGGTCTGCCCTCCTATATAATGTCATCTCCACCCCATTGGGAAAAAAACTCTCAGTCTTGCCCCAGGTAGCTTTTACCACCCAAAGCCCACTCCCCTGGGACTGGAAGTCCATTGACCCTCCCTCCCCTCACAGCTACAAACCAAAGCCAAGTGACCCATGCTGTGGGGACAAGTCCACTGCCTACCCAGTCTACCTTTGTTCCACTTGGGAGAATGTGCCGGGCAGCTGGCTGGGGAAAAACGGGAGTGAGAGTGCCACTGTCGAATACTCTAAGAGAGGTGAAGCTGAGACTCATGGATGACAAGGCCTGTGACTACTTTCCATCTTACGATCATAACTTCCAAATCTGTGTGGGCAATACCAGGAAGACAAGATCAGCATACAAGGTGACTACATAACTACACTTCCTCCCCACACAAGGAGACATTATCCACCTGGAGGTGAGGGTTGGGAGGCCATGAAGTTGCCTAGTACACTGACTGGCATACACGGGTGTGCTTACAGGTTTCTAGGACTGTAGGAACTGAGATCCTCCTTCTGGTTTTCATCTTCCAAAACCCAAGTCCTGCCTCTAAACTTCCCAATCAGTCTGCCACTCAGAGCTCCAAAAGAGAAAGGAAGAAGGTAGAGAAAAACAGAATCTTGAGCTGTGGGTCTATGCCAGAGAGAAAAAGCAAGGTATTAACCTCTAGGGACTCCATGAGAAACCAATACTCTTGGTTTGACCCTTGGATATCTTGGGGCCAGGCGGCTGCTGGTAGAATCAGGATGAAGCAACAGTAATGAGGGAAAGACGATGGGAAGGACAATGTGTGCTCATGACTTGCTTTCTCTAACCCACAGAGAGATTCTGGGGGGCCCCTTCTGTGTGCTGGGGTGGCCCAAGGAATCGTGTCTTACAGACGTGGGGATGCAAATTCGCCTGCTGTCTTCACATGGATCTCCCTTTATGTGTCCTGGATTAATGAAGTTTTAAAGGGCAAGTAGCCACAGAAGCCTGGCCAGCATGAAGGAGAGACCCAAAATCGGAGCTCTCTCTGGAGAGACCCTGGATCCCCGGAAGCCTGGCCCTAGTCCAAGACCAGGGAGGCTCTCAGAGGCAAACAAGCCTCCAATGACTGTACTCCTCCAAAAAAAAACACAATAAAGATGTACACTCCAGCATGTGTGTGTGACTCCTCTCTCTGTGCTCACTTCCCCAGAACTGCTTTGCTCCCCTCACCAGATCCTCCTCTCTCACTTCAATGAATTGCACTGGGCTCCTTTCTTACCACATAAATAATCTTGACTACTGCTATTTTCCCTGTATACTGTGTGGTATAATGGATTATTAAAGAAAATAAATTGATCTACTCAGTAGGATTTACATCCTAAGAAACATAGGTTCTGATGAATTTTATTCTTCCACTGCACTCTCTTCTTCTTTTCTTGTTTCTCTTCTTCTTCTTCTTCTTCTTCTTCTTCCTCTTCTCCCTGCATAGCTCTCTCCCCCCCCGAGCTCTGTAGCTGCCACTTTAATAAATCTCTTGGTCCCCAACGGGTGTGGAGTTGTTACTGGCGCCCAAGTTCTTTCACTGACCCTGTGATTCTGTGACTCCCTTATCACCCTTGGTATCCACCAGGCAGGCCCCACTCCTTGGGCTTCATTCTGTACATCTCAGAATCAACACTGTAGCAATGATAGCACTCTTATCTGTTTTGGTTGACTGGGCCACCAACTGCTTTTCCAAGTCAAAGTTCCATGTGTTGCTTATTTGGCCTACAGGAGGGAACATGCTGGAAAACCCTTGATTCCAATTCAGTTACAGGCTCAGCTTAGCTCCCAGCAGACTTCCACTGGACCTGCACCTTCCTGTGGGCCCAGCTGGCAGGATAGGCCTACCCTTATCTCCACACATCTGATTCTCCAGCTTCCTGGGAAGGAGAGCTGTCCTGTTTATGTGCTGTCTCTAGGGTCTGGGGGTAAAGACTGGATGGGTCTTAGCTTTACCTCAGTGTGTGTTCTGGTCTCCTAAGGAAACACAGATACAGCGCCTCTGCTCTTATTTTAAACTCTTATTTAATGACACCGATATAAAACAAGAATTAGGAAACAAGACAAAACAAAATCACCATTTAAACTACTGTCCACCATAAGTTCTTTTATTTTTGGAATCCTTTCAATTTTTATTCTGCCCATGTGCATGTTTTTTTCCACATAGAGTTTATAATCAATCTTGCATGTTATTCTTCTAAATTTCACATCTGTATTGATCAGTGGCAAGGCTGAAGCCCAGGCCCATGGGCTGGCCAGCAGTTGGAAAGGTGGAGGTGCTGGATCCCTGGTCTGGGGCCAGTAGTAGCAGCAATTACTGGAGTACGGTGGTCGCAAGGCCGTGTCTTTTTTCTTAGGCCTCCTAGGGATTGTGGTGAGGCTTGTATGTGGCCCTTTAATTGCAGGCTGCAGAGATTTCCCTAGAGATCATGCTCTATTTCCCTTTTACTAGGGTGTAAGTCTATGAGTATGCTAATTCTGGTTCTGATGCCAGTGGTTGTGGGCTTCAGAGTGTGCAGGTCACTTGGAGGATGAAACTTTAGAGAACTTGACCTAACTCAGGTATTCCTCTTCTGGAATACTTGGCAACATTGTTTCATTTTTGAGGAAGATGACCAATGAAGTTGGGTAGCAGTGACATAGTTCTGGAGTCATGCTGATGTTCTTGGGGATCCCTTTCCTGGGCTAGAATGGCCTTGCCCTCTGTTTAGCTGCAGAAAGGCCAAATCTCTTCTTTCTGTTGTGACTACTGCAATGGAAGACTCTTCTTGAGGACTTCTGAGGGCAGAGACTCCTCTAGCTTCAGACACAGTACTAGGAGATGAAGATGATGGGGCAGGTGGGTATAAAGAAAGCAAAGTATCAGCAGCCCAGGCCTGGGCCATATCTGGACAAGGTCATGGGAAGTTTGCTATGATGCATCTGTGCCCTGGATTGCAGTGGTTGAGGCATGGGGTTTGTGGGAGGAAGAGAAATCAGAAGAAGAAGGAGAAGAAGAAGAAGAGGAAGAAGAGGAAGAAGAGGAAGAAGAGGAAGAAGAGGAAGAAGAGGAAGAAGAAGAAGAAGAAGAAGAAGAAGAGAAACAAGAAAAGAAGAAGAGAGTGCAGTGGAAGAATAAAATTCATCAGAAC
>CAUYQG010195352.1:0-18652 GCA_963574415.1 Tarsius wallacei
TGAAGAAAATGGAAAGATCACAAGTTAACAGCCTAACAAATCACCTAAGGAAACTGGAAAAGCAAGACCACCAAAACCCTAACTTCAGCAGAAGAATCCAGATCACTAAAATAAAAGCCCAAATTCAGGACATAGAAAACAAAAATATAATACAAAAAAATCAGTGAAGCCAAAGGCTGGTTTTTTTGAAAGGATAAACAAGTTTGATGGACCCCTAGACCAAGACAAAGAGAGAAAAAGCCCAAATAAACACAATCAGAAAATACGAAAGATGAAGTCACAACTTACCCCCAAGAAATATAAAAGATTATCACAGATTACTATATACACCTGCATGGAAACAAACTCGAAAATCTAAATGAAATGGAGGACTTTCTGACATCACACAATCTCCCAGGTTAAAACAAGAAGAAATCGAGACACCTAAATAGACCAATAACAACCCAGGAATCGGCTGCGTCATAAGAAAACTACCTACATAAAAAGCGCCAGACCAGATGGTTTCCATCAGAATTCTACAAAATATACAAGGAGAAGCTGATACCAATCCTATTGAAAATATTCCAGGCAATTGAGAAAGATGGAGCTCTCCCCAAATCATTTTATGAAGTTAACGTCACATTTAAACCCAAACCAGGTAAAGATTCTACAATGAAAGAGAACAACATATTGATTGTTTCCAACAGTCCAACAATTATTCATTCAACAAATATTTATTGTGACCCACTCTGTTAGGCAGTTCTATGTGCTGTAGATACATTAGTAATTAAACAGGACAAATATTATTGCTCTTATGTTGCTTGCATTCTAGTGGAGAGAGATAGAAAACAATTATGTTAAATAAGTAAATTATATGTTATGTTAGAATATAATAATTGCTATGGAAAAAATAGAGATTGTGAGTGTTGAAGGATTACCACAGTGTTAAATGGGATAGTTAGGGTAGGCCTCACTTAGGAGGTGACATTTGATCAAGACTTTAATGAGGAGTAAACTTTTGGATATCTTGGAAAAGAGTTTTGCAGGCAGAGAGAAAAGTCAGTGCAAAGGCCCTAAGGCAAGAAGTGATTTGGGGTGGACAAAGGTTAGTTCATGTATACAAATGAGAGATTAAAGCAGTTAATGTCCTTTCTCTGTGAGGTCAAGATTGTATTGGGAACTGAAATGAGTCAAGCCAACAAAGCAGACATCCAGGCTCAGTAGCTGTAAGGACACATGCACATAGGATGCTGAAGCTGAAACTAGGGCTTGGCCTGAGAACAATGACATAAGTTCGATGATGATGATGATGATGATGATTCTGAGTCAGGGTCTCACTCTGTTGCCCAGTCTAGAGCGCAGTGGCACGATCATGGCTCGCTGTAGTCTAGACCTCCTGGACTCGGTGAGCCTTCCAACTCAGCCTTTAGAGTATCTGGGACCAGCACGCACCACCACACTTGCTAACTTTTTAATTTTTTTATGGAGACAAGGTCTCACTATGTTGCCTAGGCTGGTCTCAAACTCTTGGGCTCAAGCAATTCTTCCACCTTAGCCTCCCAAAGTGCTGGGATTATGGATGTGAACCGCCGTGCCTGGCTAAACTCTATTATTATCTAAGCTTTTCTCTTTTTCCCCTAATTTCTTTCTACTTCTACCTAGTCAACACGTTATTTTTAAGCATCAAATCTGACTTTATGAATTCTGTAATAATGCACAATGTTTTCAATTTGCCTCACCAAAGGAATAATTGTGAAGTTGAAATTGCTTATTTTTTATACCAAAATATTGAAATAGCATTAAAACAGATCGAAATGTTTAGGGAAAGATGCAAAGTGGTTTCCTCGCAAGAGCATGGGAAAATCCAGACTATGCCCTGGGATATAAGTCAGGTTGCCTGCCCAGTGCCACCGTAACTCCTGAAAATTGGGGGGCCTTACCCAAACCGAGGCCTTACGTGTCACAAACACCAGAATGTGAATGTGGAAAAGAACACATGATGTTTTTAGTGACCAGTCAGTGCTTGTTCATGGCTATTTGGAACTCGACATTTGTTCTTATGGTTAACACTATTTAGACTCCATGGAAATGCTTCTGTACATTACTTGTTTTGTGTGTTCAAAGTAGAAAGTGATTGCATCTGTAACACTGAAAGGTTTATGGGTTGTACTTCTGTTGATGCTGGAGACAAACTGCTTTGAAATGCAAGAGAACTTGAGCAGTAAAAGTGATCAGTTAAGAGAAAAGGCAAATTAATTAACTTATCAAAACTCTACTCTCAGCATGAATGCAATGAATTCTTGAGTAGCAAAGTATCATTTCTCCATCATGCTGAGTGTCTATTTTTTGCTTTTTTTTTATTTTATGTTACCAGAGTTTCTCACAAACTGATGCAGAATCTTAGCAATTGCAAATGGTAGTTGAGGAATATTTTATAATACCAAATAATTTACATCATTTAAGCCATTATATATGTAGATCTAGACATAAGTTTTGTGGTGCATGATGCTAATTATTTACTTTGACAACTAGGTGGACATAGATGTTATAATTGTGAATATTTTTTATGTAAGCAAAAATCTGATAAGATTTACTTTGATTTTCAAAAGGTAAAAAAAGTTACAGTTGTATTTCTCATATTTTGGGAGAAAAAATTTGAAAGCACAGAAAATAGTTTTGTTTATTTTTAACATTTACTTTAATTTAGATTTTTAGTTAAAATGTATATAATTTGTAGAAGTCAAATATTATATATCTTATTTTAGAATTTTTAGATGATTGCTATCAATAAAGCAAATGACTGCAGCAATAGAGGAATGAATATAATGAAATAAATACCTACTGAATTTTGAATCATGTATGTCTTAATATTATTACTTATCTAAAGATGGCCAGATATCCAGATATGTGCAATGATAATTAAATGTAATTAATATATTAATTAAATGCAATAAATACATTGATATTTTATTGACCTTCAGTTATATAAAAATCCAAGCCTCATACTTTTTTTAAAAAAATTTTATCTTTGGCTGGGCTCGGTGGCTTAGCCTATATTCCCAGCACTTTAGGAGACTGAGGTGAGTAGATTGTCTTTTAATTATATAAGAACTAGCATATTTCAGGGTTTGCTTTTGGTATTGACTTTAAGTCTGACATTTGGTAGTTTTCAAAAGTCTTTATTTCTTCGTCCCTATCAGGTGCTCTAGAATTGGAGAAAGCAGGATGTTAGTAGATTATCACCTACATCGTCTAAACACAGAGCACTAGGCACTAGGCGGGTTTGAGGCCAGCCTGGGCAACTTGGCAAAACCTCGTCTCTACAATAAATAAAAAATTAGCTGGGCATGGTAGCGCATGCCTGTAGTTCCAGCTACTTGGAAGGCTGAGGCGGAAGGATTGCCGGAGCCCAGCAGGTTGAGGTTGCAACAGAGTGAGATGCCAACTCAAAAAAAAAATTGTTTTTATACAAATATACTCATTAAGGTTGGAAGTAACATTTTATTTAATAATTGATTTCTAACATCTAGCTATTTAGATAGAGTGTATATGCCTCTATTTGTACTCTTACCCACGCCCTTCAAATATTAAGACAGCTTCTCCCTCTGACCCGTTTCATAAAAAGGTATAAAGTCCCAAACTCCAAAGATAATTTTTAAAGAGACGGTCACAAACAAGTCACACCCTTGCTGTGAAATACATATCACGTACTTCCCAGGGGAATTGCATTGTGGCAGGGATTCCTTGTTACTTCACAGACCTTTGTTAGAACATAGGCCCTATCGTAGAAAGGAGTGCTGACCTGGAGTTAGAAGGCCTGGCTCCATATCCCAGCCTCATTAGCTACTTTCTCTGTGGTCACCTAGAACCTCAGTGTCTTCATCTATCCAGGGGGACGATAGTTAAGTGTTGCTTTGAATACTAAATAAGTTGACATATAAAATTACACAGAACAGAATAAAATGTCAGATTTTGAAAACAGGGTTAGTGGCCAATCCCTGAAGCAATTTGTGGCAAACACCCTGCATACTTGTTTCCCTAATGGTCATTTTCTTGATGATTGTCCTGTAGTGCGGAGATAGGAAAACAATATTTCAAACAAACACAAAAGCATAAAAAATAGTGCAAGTTCCATATTAATCTACCTTTACTCCCTTCCCTCCCATGGATAGCTCTGAAGCAAATTCCAGATACCTTATCACTAAGTGTACTTTTTGCAGAAGGATCGCTGGAGCCCAGCAGGTCGACACTGGGGTGACCATGAGGGTGCTACTGCATTCCAGCCTGGGCAACAGAGTGAGACTCCAATTCAAAATAATAATAATAATAATAAGTAAGTACATTTTTTTTTTCCTTCAGGAGACCTTTTAATTATATAAGAACTAGCATATTTCAGGATTTGCTTTTGGTATTGATTTTAAGTCTGACATTTGGTAGTTTTCAAAAGTCTTTATTTCTTCATTCCTATCAGGTGTTCTAAAATTGGACAAAGCAGGATGTTAGTAGATTATCATCTATGGCGTCTAAACACAGAGCACTAGGCATAATGTTTTTTATACATTCCGTAATTTCAAGTAATTTTCACGTATTGTCTACAGAAACACCAAGAGTCCATTCCTATACCTGCAAAGATATTACAATTTTATATGTTATTGGCTTCTCTCTAATTACAAGCAGTAAAACTCTGATAAAAATAGAAAGTTTATTTGTGCATGTGTATTTCACAAACTGCCACATGCAGAACAAATTAAGCACTTTATCCTGCTTCTCAGAGAGCCAGTGCATCAGTTTGTTATTTCTACTATAACAGATTTAGTGACTTAAAACAACACACATGTATTGTCTTACAGTTCTAGAGGTCAGAAGTTTAAAACAGGTTGGCAGGACTAAGCTTCTGGAAGTTCTAGAAGGGAGAACCTCTTTCCTTGCCTTTTCCAGACGTCACCTGCATTCCTTGGCTCTTGGCCGTTTGGAATAGTCTCTCTTCCTCTGTTTAAGTGTTTCTTTCGTCACATTGCCCTCTGTCTTTGAACCCCTTCCTGCCTTTTACAAGGATCCTGGTGATTGCATGGGGCCAATTCAGATAATCTCCCCATTTCAAGATATTTAATCACATCTGCAAAGCCCTTTCTGTTAAGTAAGGAAACATTTCATAGGTTCTGGGGATTAGAACATAGGCATCTTGAGGGGTTCATTACCAGCCTACCACACCCAGTCGGCCTAGGGGTATAGGGAAAGGAAAAGGGAAGGAGAAGCCAGACAAGAGAAATAGAAGGTGGCAGCTGGTGAAGAGAGGAGCACAGGTTTATAGCAGGACAGTGTAGATAAGCAAGAGAAGCATCCCTAGGTGTTTGACTCTTAGGAAGGTGCTATCGTTGAACGCATCCCCCAAAAGTTCATGCGTTGGAAACTTAATCCTTCTGACTCCATGAATGGATTAATAGATTAATGTCTCTATTACAAGAGTGGGTTCCTTATTGAGGGAGTGGCTTTTTTTATAAAAGTGAGCTCTCTCTGGCTCTCTTGTTCTTGCCCTCTTGCTGTGTGATGCCTCGTGCCATGTTATGACGCAGGAAGAAAGACTCTCACCAGGTGCCAGTGCTGTGCTCTTGAACTTCCCAGCTTTCAGAACTGTGAGCTAAATAAACTTCTTTTCTTTATAAATTGCCCAGTCTGTGGTATTTTGTTATAGCAACAGAAAACAGACCAAGATGGAAGATAATCTTCAACAGCTGGCAGCTGGATGGGTGGAACTTTCTATCTATATCCTGCTAAAGACTTTAGGAAAGTGGTGAAAATGTCACAAAGAAATTTAGGAATAAAGCGTATTTTTGTGTTTTTTTTTTTCACCTGTGAGTACATATACATTCTTAACATAACTTTTTACCATGACTAAGTCTTACAATATCTGTTTTTCAAGTGTATGCACACATTTTGACCCCAAGAATTCTAAAATAAAAAGAAAAATATTAGCCGGGCATATTAATCTGGTAGGGTGCCATAACAAAATACCACAGACTGGGTGACTTAAGCAAGATAAATGTATTTCTCACAGTTCTAGAGGAAGTAAGTCCAAGATCAAGGTGTTAGTAGTTTTTTGTTTGTTTGTTTGTTTCCTCCTGAGGTCTCTTTCCTTGACTTGCAAATGGTTGCCTTCTTGTTATGTCCTCACGTGACCTTTTCTCTGGTGTCTCTTCCTTTATTCCATAAGGACACCACCCTATTGGATTAAGGCCCCACCCTTATGGTCTCGTTTAACCTTAATTATCTCTTTAAAGGCTCTTTCTCCAAATACAGTTACATTGGGGGTTAGGCCTCAACATATTACTTTGAAGAAACACAATTCATTCTACCAAATCAGATATCAGAAAATGCTGGATAAAACAATATCCCAGATGCTACATCTAATACTTACAGTAAATATCAGATAACATTTTGGAAAATACAGATTGGAAGAGATAATTCCAAAAATGGAACAAATAAGATGAAAGCGTGACTCCAAACCATCTAGCAATCCTTACTTCTGTAGTCTGGAGTGCTCAAAGCAGAAGAGATAGCATGTGCAAAGGTCCTGAAAAGGGAAAGATGCCTATTATGGTTGAGGAGCAGTGAGAAGATATAACTAACTAGAGCACCGGACAAGAGAGAGGAGGGTAGGGAATTATTTTTTCATTAATAATTCCAGAAAAATCATGTGGGGCTTTGTGGAACATGGCAAGGACTTTAGATTTTATTTTATGCAGAAAAGTGACATAATTTTCATCTCATCGCCACTGTGTGACTGATGGACTTGGGGTAAGAGGAATAAGAGAGAATCTAGGAAACTAGCTAAGAGGCTACTGCTTTTTTTGCAGGTGGAGAAAGACCCATAGTAGTGCGGTGGTTTTCAGTGATTGTAATTGTAATGTATCTTAGAGATAAGACTGAAGGGCTTACTGCTAAATTAGATTTGAGATGTGAAGAAAGAAAAAAGAATTAAACTTGTAGAAAGAGTCCTAGATATCCCAATAGTTTGAGAGCCGATTAGGCAAGAGATGCCCTAAGGAGGCGATAATGCAGAGGGTCACACCACTGAAGACTAGCGCTGAAGCCTGTGGGTGCTGAGAAGATTGTGAAGCAATCGGGAAAATGGTTTTCTCCTTCCAAATGGAATTAGAATTTGATTTTTCAAATATATTTGACTATTAAAGAGGGATGACTGACTTTTAGGATAAACTGGATTGCACTGTCCATAGCTATGCAGCAATTGTATACTTCAGCCCCAGCAAGACACATGGCATGATCATCTGTGACAGCCTAGTGGATAAAATAAAAAAGTGTGGAGTATATCAGGCAGGGTTTTGTAACCAGTTGAGAGAATTTTCCCCAAATGGCAAATGGCTCAACTTCAGTTTGGACGGATGTTTCTTACAGGTATAGAAACCTGTTCATAGCTTAGATAAAGACATAGAGAGCTTGCTAATTAAATTTATGTCTGACATAAAGCTGCAAAGAGACATGAATACATAAAAGACAGAATCAGGATCCCAAAACATTTGCATTTGCATTTAAAGCGATTCATTTAATGAAGATATATGTGAGATCTTGTACATGGTCCAAAAAGGACAACTGAACAAATGCACATGTGGAAAGTCATGAGTGGGCAGACACGTTTGTAAAAAGGCTTAGAGGTTTTAGCATTCGGAGGTCAATATTAGCCTGCAGTGTGATGTGAACTCCAAAGAAGTTAAGGCAATCCCAGGTAGTGTTCCTAATATATTATCCAGAGAGAGATCTCCGTCAGGCCATTTTTTGATCTCTTTGAAGCCACAACTTTATATTGGCAAATGTAAATAAAGGAGTTTAATCAAGAGAGAAAGAGACAGAAAATCACATCTAGGATATGGAAGACCTGAGTTATATTTAATTCATACAGCAAATATTTGCTGTGTTTGTGTCAGGTAACTTCATAGGCATTGGAGCTACTTTAAGGGAAAAAAAATGCTTACTCTTAAGAGGATGAAATTCTAGAAAAAAGGAATAGCTAACATAGGCTGTGTAGAAGAGATATGAGATGTATTCTGGATGGCCCAAAGGAGCAGAACTTATAATGATTAGGAACTTTAGGAAAGCCCATCTTTAAGATTTAAAAACAAACAAACAAAATTCTGAATAGCTTTCTAAGAAGGATGAATTATTTTGATATAGTAAGTTCTCTTTTACTAGAATTGTTAGGAAAAATAAGAAGTCATACATTTAATACTTTTTAAAAGGCATTTTACATGTACATTCTAGAAAATTTGCGAAATAGAAGTACAAATGGAAAGAAAAATTGGCCATAATCCAATAACTTGGTGAGAGCCACTATTTCTTCCACTTTCTCTAGGTATCTGCTTCCTTACACACATACATATACACCCCACTAATCCTATTTACATATTAGATAGTTGGGATCTTATTGTAGTATAGCTTTATGTCTCTTTTTTACTTAGTATTATAAGTATTTCCATAACATTTAAAGTTCTTCGTGAATATCATTTTAATTGTGGAACAATATTATATTATATGTATGTGCCATGGGTTTTTAAACTGTTCCTTTGGTGCTGGAAATGTATGATGTTTTCATGTTGGAGGTCATAAATGATTTTGTGGTATCTTTGTGATAGTTGTGCTCTCATCTGATTATTTACTTGGAACAGAGTTATCAAAGTGTAATTACTGTTCAAAAAGCTATGGGAAATTTTAAGATGTTAGATGCATATTATAAAATTAATTTCAGAAAGGTTAAACCTATTTACATGTCAATTAGTATAAGAATACCAACCTCAACTCACTCTTAGCCAACATTACTTTAAAAAATATTTCCCAATTTCATGGGCAAAAATTGATGTAGCTTTTTTTTCTCGAGTTGGAGTCTCACTCTGTCGCCCAGACTGAAGTGCAGTGGCACACTCCCGGCCATCGCAGCCTCGACTTGCTGGGCTCTGGCGATCCTTCCACCTCAGCCTTCCAGGTAGCTGGAACTACAGGTGTGCGCTACCACACCCGGCTAATTTTTTATTTATTGTAAAGATGAGGTCTCACCAAGTTGCCCAGGCGGGTCTCGAACCCTGCAGGCAATCCACTCACCTCAGCCTCCCAAGGCGTAGGATTATAGGTTGAGCCACCGACCCCGGCTAAATCACCTTATTCTTACCAAAAAAAACTCAATAGCTCTTTTAGCTTTTGGTTGTACAAATAAAGAAAAGGAAAAGAAAGAAAACAAATACTGTCCATACCATTCTGTTGTATATTGCTATAGATATAAATGTGAGAATAATTCATTGACATTGTGAATAGTTTGACATCGTTGTACATTTTCTGCTTTATACTTTTGTGTATCCCAAGTACTAGGTATGGATCCAGTGGAAAAAACAATACAGTTTATATATCCTTTCTTTAAGGGAGGTATTGTTACTAGATTTTGAAGATGAGGAAACTGAGGGTCAGAGACTTGCCAAGTAGAAGTGGCACAGTGACTCTGGTCAGTCTGGCCCCCAAGTCTGTTCTGTTTATATAAATTTCCTCTTGGTCAGCACACTGTTGTCAGCTTAATTTGCATGTTATTATTAATCTTGTCCATGTATCATCTTCATCCTTTGGTCGTCACCATCAGAATCTCTCACCAGTCACTGCTTTCAGGTCGTCTAAGCCCACCCAGTCGTGCCTCCTGCACTCCAGCCATTCCCATCACATATGTATATGCTCCATCTCAAACACAGACTTAGAGAGGGCTGGGCACAGTGCACTTGCATGCATGCCATACACTCTGCTGAGGCTACAAAGTTGGGTTTGAGTCGGACTATCGCCTTACCGCAAAAGTCACTTCTAACCGGGAGAGTGCTTTAGACGGCATGTCCTAGAAACGCATGACACTGCTTTCAGCTATCACTGCACATACTCATTTGAAGTCTAAAAACATAAATCATGGGGAAAAACATTTGACGCTGTCTGCCGATACTTACTGACGTCTCAGAAAGTAACACGTTAATTGCTCTGCTTCACTTCTACTTGTAACGCCCCAGCATGAAAACATCCGGCCTGTAACTGAGGCACTGCTTTCCGAAACGTTTGCTGCTTCCTGCTGCCCAGACTTCTCATGTTGGTCCGCAAGGCTCTTCACATTCTGTTCCCAACTTGGCTCTCAAGTCTAATATCCTACCACTCCCTGCACTCCTGACCACAGTACACTCTTGACCATCATTTCCAAACGATGTCAGCCCCTTTTGGAACTCTTGTGCCTTTAAACATGCAGTTCTAGTTTTCTCACTTTGCTTTTCTTTGGGGTCTGGTAAACTCCTACTCATGCTTCAAGACCCAGTTTAAATGTCACCTTCTATGAGAAGTCTCTAGGAGTGTCTTACAGCAAAGTTAACTGTTACCATCTATTGTATGACTGCTTTTCCAAGTAAATATTGAGCTGCAGGGATCAGGGATATTGTCTTACTCATCTCTGTACTTTCAGCACCTGGCACAGAGTAGGAATTCAATGGATGTTGAATGAATGGAAGAATATCTCGATGTGTGAGAACAGAGGTACCTTCCCAATTAAATACAGGCATTTATAATTTTCCTGTAAAGCAGTAGACAGTTAGCAATACTGTCTCCTTGACATTTTAAGGCCTGTATAAATATCTTAGTGATCTATAACTGCTTAGAAATGATTTAAAAAATATCTTTCTATAACGTCTTAGGCACATCAAAATTTCTACATTTTTCTCCAGAACTGAACCTTTGGAAAGCAATTTATAAACCAGAAGCAAAACTTACTTTATTTCGATCTTGTACAACCAATATTTTTCTAGTACTTTCATCAAATACAGCTCCTATTGGGGGAAATAAAAGATAATAGCAAAATATTAATTTCATTCACTCTGGAGTCTTCCTACATTTATCTGTGGTCATCAAAATCCTACCTGTACTTGAAGGTTGAGTATTCCTTACCTGTAATGCTTGAGACTGAAAGTGCTTTGGATTTCAGGATTTTTTTCCCAGTCTTGGAATATTTGCATATGCATAATGAGACATCTTGGATATGGGACCCAAGTCACTCATTCAGGTTTCATACACACTTCATACACATAGACTGAAGGTAATTTTACACAATATTTTTAATAGTTTTGTGCATGAAGCCAAGTTTTGACTGCATTTGACTGGGATCCATCACATGAGGTCAGGCGTGGAATTTTTTGACTTGTGGTGTCATTCTCTTTCACTTTTATTGATAACGCCTGAGCATGAAAGCATCTGATCTGTAATCATGGTGCTCAGAAGGCTTCAGATTTGGGAGCATTTCAGATTTTGGATCTGTGGATTGGGATGGCTCAACCTGCACCACCTCATCCACAAAGACTTGTAAAATCGCGACAGCAAGGAAGTGATTGCCCAGCTGTCCAGCTTCTTTTAACAATGTGGAGTACAGTGCTGTTTTAACAATTTAGAGTACAATAGCCTAATAAAATAATATACTGATAATCTAAAGGATATCATCTGCACAAGCGTCTTCTCTAGATCATCTATTCCTGATGGCACACAGTTAAATAAATTAGCCTTTCTGTCCTTTTATAGCATTTGCTTAAGTGTTTAGACAACTTTAAGTGCATGCCTTAATCCATTTAGGCTGTTGTAACAAAATACCATAAGCTGAGCAGCAATAAAAAACAAGCTTTTACTTCTCACAGTTCTGGCGACTGGGAAATCCAAAACCAAGGGGCCAGCAGACTCAGTCTGGTGAGGCCCCCCCCCCTCCTTAGAGGCAGCATCTTCTAGCTGTGTCCTCACACAGTGGGCGGGGCAAACAAGCTACTGTGGCCCCTCTTCTGAAGGTGCTCTGCCTTCACGACCTGGTTGCCTTCCAAAGCCCCACATCGCAATACTATCACACTGTGAATTAGGTTTCGACATTCAAATTTTGGGGGGAGACAAACATCAGACCAAAGCGTGCTTAAGCATATTTATGGGATAAATGAATTCACTTCTTCCTTCTCATTTCCTTTTCCTGGATCACTATGTGCAGGACACAGGCTGTGTCCCCTGACAAGTCAAATCCCAAATGTCTCAACATACAGCTGAGATCTCCCTGAAGCTGATAAAACTTCCTTACCAAGTATACACACAACTTCATAGCCTATCAAAGTATTGCTTTGAAAGTTTTAAGTTCTCGTCCATTCATTCAGTATACACATTGTATATTTTCTTTCTCGTAAAAAATATTCCCTTCGGGCCATCCTGGGTAAAAAATGCAAATGGCACCTTGATTATTGTTATTAGGTTCCTTTAGAGGCTATAATTTAAGCATAGTTGTATTTACATAATGTGGGAAGATATGTCTAAAAAGATATTTTCTATGTATTCATTCACATTCAATGTTAATTGAATCCCACACACCATTTACATATGTGTGTATATTTTATTATGCATTTTGTATACAGAGGCAAAATATATAGACATATATAAACCAAGAGCCTATTATGTGTCAGGTACTTTTCCAGGTGCTAGGGATATAGCGGTAAGCCAAACAGACCCAAGTCCCTATCCTTATGAGCTCACATTCTGGTATGTGTGTGGGGAAGTGCCAAACCAATAAAAAGTAAGTTATAGAGACATGAGAAGGTGACAAATGTTATGCAAGATAATATACAGAGAGGGAGTAGGTATGTGTGACAGAAGGAAAAGAAACTGAAATGAAAACACCAGCTTTAGCCCTTTAAAGCAAGAAGGAAACCAGTGAGATATAATTAACATTACTGTTGTCTTCTATTAAAAACATAGACTAGGATCCAACTGGACTTTACAAGGGATAGAATGCCAAAGAAATGTGAAGTGTACGCAGTCTCAAGTTTTAATAATTTGTGATTACTCAAGCCGAACTTTCCCTAATGAATTCACGAAAGCAGGAGCTCAGTATCACAAAAGCAAAACCAGCCCCGCTGAAGCACAATATGCACGACCTCTGCTGGCCACAATGTAACAGTCAGACAAATCCAGGGATATCCGGGATTAAGCAGAGGTTCTCATAGCATTAGGATCAGCCAGACACAGTGCTAAGTGCTTCACGCACATCTTTTCAGGTAAAAGTCACAATCGTCCTGTGAGTGCCTGACTTCACAGAGCCCTGGATGGTAGACCTGGGGTGGGCAGCCCGTCTGCCAGGATTCCAACCAGGCACACTTCTCACTGGTAACACTGCCCCTCACGACACTGCAGCTGCCTGTCAGAGGGCTGACACTTCCATCCAGCCACCTGTTCATTCAAGAAAGACTGGGTAGGTACTTCAGCCCAACACTGCTTATAGCCTGAGGGTGAAATGGTGAACGAGACAGATAAAGTAGCTACTTTCAGGGAGTTTATATTATCCTGGGGGAGATTAAGTATGTTAGGTGGTAAATTTCAGACTGTGATAAGTGCTGCAAAGAAAAACACAGCTGGATAAAGAGACATAGCGTGATGGGACTGGTGTGCAGGAGACTTGATCCTAGGCAGGAGGGAGGGCCAGGAGGCTTTCTGAGGAGATGCTTGAGCAGAAACCTTAGCTGGAAGGAACGAGACAGAAAAAAGCTCCTGGACGGGCACCACAGAAGAGGAGCCTGGAGGCGAAAAGGCTTGCGAGGGTGGAGAATGAAAGAAAGCCAGGGCTCACGATTTCAGCCACACCTGCCTTTTGTCGTCCATAACACATGCCCACGATTTAACACTACACTTTCTGGAGCAATTTCTTACATGACCTTGTCCCCACCCCAGCGGCCACTTCAAATCCTGGGTATTCTGCAAGACCGGTCAAGCTCCACATCTCCCATTCTCAGAATCCGATACTCCAAACTACATGCACAACTGAGAACTTCGATATAAGCAGGTCCATCCTGGGACACTATACACCACATACTGTTGCTTCTGTAGCAATCACCAGAAACTCTCAAGGTCTGTGCCAATGAACGACGCTTTTATGATCCAATGAAATGTAAGGATGTCACTAGATTAACTGAGCAGAAGCTCTTTTGCAGTAGAGATGAACGGAAAGTTTCTGAATGTCTCAACTTGCTACAAGGAAGACCGTGGACAGAGAAGACATGAGTGGGCATCCTTGAGCAACTCCTTTAAAAGACTAAATATGTGCAAACTGTATCAGAAATGTATTCATTACATAGAGGCAAATGAAAGTATTAATTAAGTTACTCATTTATATATGTATTATTGCTTTCATGTACCAAGAGCATACAGACTTCTTCTAGCTTTTCTGGAAAGCTGAGAATTTCCTTAACTCTGGTTCTTAAAGAGTAGTACTGAGACCAGCAGCAGCAAAGCCCAGGAAATTATGCAAAACCCCATGCCTACTGAATCAGAAACTCGAGGGACAGGGTCCAGCAATCTGTTTCAGGTGATTCTTATGCCATCCGCAGTTTGAGAACTCCTGACTTAAGCTGAAAAAAATCTTCTGTCGACCTTCCTATGTCTCTGGAGCCAAGCAGCAACCTCAAATTTCCACTATTTGAACTATGCTGTTTTAAACTGTTTGGTACCATAACTTACACGTAAATGTCTTCACAATGTTCACGAAAAATTGTTTCGCGTTACCTTAAATTCAGCATAAAAGTTACCTTTCACTTTACAAATTCACATAATTAGTGCTGACATGTTTCACGCCAACGGATTACTCCCTGATCTCAATCCAGGGCTACCCTTTGAGTAGCGAGGTTTTATGGTCAGTGTAACACAGGTTCAAACACGTCCTTTGGCAAACGACACAGGGGACTTGTTCTCTGTGTTGCCCTTTGCTGACTCAGAAGGCAAGCTTGATCTGTTCAAAATCACCAAGTAACAGTCCCAGCAAGACCGTGGTCCCTTGCCCAGCTCTGCTTTCTGTGGTTTCAATGACCTGAGGACAGCCACTGACAGCCTGACAGCTGACCCTAGAGGAGAGACCGAGGGCGGGTGCCATGGCGCGGGTGTGCTGGCACAGGGTGGTTCACATGCCCAGCAGGACAGGGCCGGACCACAAGTTTCCATCATGCTACACCCAACTGCATGCCATGCAAAACTTATGAACTGTTTTTTCTGGAATTTTCCACCCAGGTAACAATGCCTGTCATTCACTTCACCTCATCACATACACATTTCATCATCTCACATCATCAAAAGAAGGGTGAATACAGTACAAGACTATTTTGTGAAAGAGGGTGAGGGAGAAAAGCCACACTCGCATAACTTTAGTCACAGCATACTGCTATAATTGTTCTTTTTCGTTATTAGCTATTGTCAATCCTCATTGCACCTACCTTACAGCTTAAACTTTATCGCAGGGATGTACATATGGGGAAAAAACATGGTCTCTACAGGGTTTGGATGCTCTGTGGTCTCAGGCCCATGGGGGTCCTGGTCACATACCCTTGGGACAGGGGGGAGGCTGCATCATGCGCTCAGCGTAAGAATGATTTGTTTTCACAGTAAGCTGTAGGCTGTACATAACTGCATTCTTGCTGAGTTCCTGCTTCTTGTTCTCTTTTGGTGGGCTTTTACTTTGGTGGGCTTTTTCATTTGAGTTTCGATGGGAACTAATTAGAACAAAATCTTGTAAGCCAAACGGCAAACAGGGCACGTGAATGAAGTCCTATGTTAATCAACTAACAGACAGGACATGCAAACGAACTAACCAGGTAACCCAGCGTACAACATGTAGGCGACATCCAGGAAAGCGATGTAACCTCTGGAAGTACCCAGTCTACGGGAAAACAGGGAGGGACTTGCATTTTAAGGCTCAAATACTCTGGCTGAAACTGCTGCAGTGTGCCTACTCTGAGGGACACGTTCTTGCAACAGCATTCTTGAAAAAAGCTGCTTCACTCTATTGATCTGAGTCTCCTTGTTGTTTTTGGACAACCCAGTCTGGAGGTGAGGGTGTCCCCTAGGACACTCGCTTCTAGCACTCGGATAACTCACCCTGAGAACCTCACACTGAATCCCGCCACCGTGGGCCCCACACTCACCTGCAACTCCCACTTGGTGTGTCGCATAGCCTGGGAGTCTGCTGGGCCCATCCCCCAGCCACAGGGTCAGTGTCGCCGAGTCCGACTCTGCATGGTGGAAGCGGAATCCCAGGGCTGCCGCTGGGGCGATGAGCTGGCTCTGGAGGATGGGCACGTGCAGCCACACCGCTGTCCTGCCAGCCGACCGCCACTGCTGCACGGCAGCTGCAAGGCAGGGAGGCATGCCTCAGTGTCCTCCAGCAAGACGGACAGGCGAAGACTCACCTCTGGCAGCTCTTGGGAAGGTCCTGAGTCTTCCCATCCACACCACCAGCATGGGGACTACCGTGTTTTGTCACAATGATCACCCTGTTCTGACTTTCCAACAGACTGAATTACTTGAGAAAACACATTCATATAGATGTGACCTTTGTATCCATATCCCCTGAGACAATGACGGCGCTTAACAGATGTTCAACATTCGTAGAATGGAGAAATAAACAGATCCAAACAGAATAAAATACCATTTTAACGCTGTTCCTTTAAGACATCCTCAGGTTTAATCTTAATGAATGGCTACACGGACTTGTTTGCTTTTCCTTTAAGAGTTCTGTCATAAGTTTTTACTGATAAATTCCAAGGCAATTAAAATACAGTTTGTTTTTAAATAATGCATGCTAGCTCTAGAAACTTTAAAAATAAAAAATATCGGCCAGGCTAGGTAGCTCAGCCTGTAATCCCAGCACTTTGGGAGGCTGAGGTGAGTGGATTGTCTGAGCCCGTGGGTTTGAGACCCACCTGGGCAACTTGGCAAGGTCTCGTCTCTACAATAAATCAAAAATCAGCTGTGCGTGGTAGCGCACGCCTGTAGTTCCAGCTACTTGTAAGGCTGAGGCGAAAGGACTGCCAGGGCCCAGCAGGTCAAGGGTGAGGTGGCCGGGAACATGCCACTGCACTCTAGTCTGGGTGACAGAGTGAGACTCCAACTCAAAAAAAAAAAAGTCTGGGCGTGGCAGCTCATGCCTATAACCCCAGCACTTTGGAAGGCCAAGGTGAGGGGAATCACCTAAGGCCAAGAGTTCAAGACTATCCTGGGCAACATGGCATAACCCAGTATCTACAATAAAATCAAACAAAAAAACAGCCGGTGTGGTGATGCACACTTGCAGCCTCAGCTCCTTGTAGGCTGAGGCAATAGGACTGCTTGAGCTCAGGAGGTGGAGGCTGCAGTGAGCCAAGATCACAGCGCTGCACTCTAGCCGGGTGACAGATCAAGACTCTGTCTCAAAAAAAAAAAACAAAAAAGAATAAAAAAATGAAGACGTCAAAACCTCACATTTATAGCATGCAGACATAAAATTTAAAATTTTTGTATTTTCCCATGAAGTTTGGAATATCATTTACACGTCTTCCACTACACAGTTTATTTTAAACATGTTGCTATGCCATTAGAGTTCTTTTAATAAATATGCATTTCTAATGACTGCAAAGTTTTCTTCATTCAGGTATATCACAAGCTACTTAACCAACCTTCTCCACTTGGACAGTTAGATTGTTCCTAATTTTTCTTCATCATAAATGGCATCATGATGAATATAAAGATAGGTTTTCTGTCTTTGACTTATTTGGACTCTCTTATTACTTAATACTGAGGGCGGGGGAGGGGATGGGATGCTTACATTTATTTGAAACTTACTAAGTTCCAGACATTTTAGATACATTATCTCATTAAGTATGTACCACCACTAAAGACAGGTCCTCCTACCTTACATTTATGAGTGAAGAAGTGAACACTTCTGTTTTAGAGCTTTTAGAAATACTTTTCAGAGAGCTTTCTTCATCATCTCACTTAATCTTTTTTTTTTGAGTTGGAGTCTCACTCCGTCACCCAGACTGGAGTGCAGTGGCCGCTCCCGGCCACCGCAGCCTCAGCCTGCTGGGCTCCGGCGATCCTTCCGCCTCAGCCTTCCAAGTAGCTGAAACTACAGGCACGCGCTACCACGCCCGGCTAATTTTTGATTACTGTAGAGATGAGGTCTTGCCAAGTTGTCCAGGCGGGTCTCTAACCCGCGGGCTCAGGCAATCCACTCACCTCAGCCTCCCAAGGCATGGGATTACAGGCTGAGCCACCGAGCCCGGCAATCTTTTTTTTGAGTTGGAGTCTCACTCCTTCGCCCAGGCTGGGGTGCAGTGGCATGCACGCTCACAGCCACCCCAGCCTCGACCTTCTGGGCTCCAGTGATCCTTCCGCCTCAGCCTTCCAAGTAGTGGGAACTACAGACGTGCGCTACCACGCCTGGCTATTTTTAAATTTTATTTTATTGTAGAGAAGAGGTCTCGCCAAGTTGCCTGGGCTGGTCTTGAACCCAGGGGCTCAGGCAATCTACTCGCTTCGGCCTCCCAAAGTGCTGGGATTACAGGCTGAGCCACCGAGCCCAGCTTTATAAAAAATTTTTTTAAAGGATTAGGTACATAAGTGGTCATTGTACAGGTGAAGTTTGGGTAAACACCTTGGAAAAAACATTCACATCTTTTAGATACTTATAATGAAGGGCATCAAAAAGTATCTATGCGGCGGGGCTCGGTGACTCAACCTGTAATCCCAGCACTTTGGGAGGCCGAGGCGAGTGGAATGTCTGAGTCTGCGGGTTCGAGACCAGCCCGGGCAACCTGGCGAGACCTCATCTCTACAATAA
>CAUYQG010195358.1:0-12462 GCA_963574415.1 Tarsius wallacei
GGGCAGGACTTTTTAAAAATTCTTTCAGAATTTTGTGTTTATAAACTTTCTCCATAAGTACAAATATTGAGTCTTGATCTTGGTATGATTTTCCAGCTACTTCCAGAGAAGTTCCCCCATGACAGGTAGACTTGTGAAACCGCTTAACAGCAGAGAGTAGCCCATGTGTGTAAGAGGCTGTAGCCTGGTGACTGTCTTTCTTCTGAGAGGTCAGCCTGCTCTTGCTGAGGGCCGTTAGCTTGTGTTCTAGTCAAGTGTCCTAGAAACAGGCTTCTTGAGAGTCTGAGACTGAGAAGAGTGTGCATTGTGTTCTCAGATGAAGGAGTCTCTGGGGTCTGGTTAAGTAGGGCTGCACGCTCCTGTCTCTGGCCCCAGATCATTCATGTTCCACTTAAGAGTTAGCTCAAGTCCTCAAAGCCAGACAGGGGCAGTGATAATCGAATCTCTTCCAGGACAACCTAAACCATGTAGTTCACTTTGCAAGTGTATAACTCACTGATCCTAACTTGGTCATCTCTGGTCCTATCCATTAAACTTCTACCTGAGTTTTCTAAGCTGTCTCTCTTCTCAAGTTCATTTTCCTTGATGGAATGGTAGGGTAAGCATGCCTGTTTTTGTGGTGGAAGAGAGAAACTCTTTGCTCAAGTATGTTTGGGTCCAATCCCTCCCCAATTACTGTTGGCTCTTTAATCTGGCCCAATGCCCTTTATAAGTCCTCAACATTCTTTCCCCAAATCTCCCTCTTTGTACTGTACTGTGGTGTTCTGTTCACCACTCAGTTTCTTCTCATAATTTCCCAGGGAGGAAGCAGTCTCAGTCTGCCTGTTAAAGCACCATTACTTCACATCAAGTTGGACTCTAGTAACTAGGGTAGAGATTCGCCTTGGCAACCATGACAGCGCCATGAGGTTAATGCATAGGACGGAGAGTATGGTTGGTTTGATGTTTCTTTTGCAGTAGAAGTAGACTGACAACCTGGCTGTGCTGGTTGACGATGCTCCTAACACTACATTTCAACTGTGTTGGAAATTGCCGAGCGTTTTGTGCAAAGAGAAGAATAACCACAGAGCCCTCCTCACCTCCAGGAGACTAGTGTCTGTCCTCTACAAAGGCTAAAAGCCTCAGAAAACCAATGTCAGCTGGATGGGGTGGGATGGTGGATCATGCCTCCTCTTGAGGGTCTGATCAGCAAATGTGGATGTCATTGACCCGGTTTAAAAATTTCCCATTAACATAACAGACTTAATGGCAACATAACTCTTAAGTCTTGGAAACACTAACTTGCTGAAGGTGACATTCATTGACAATTACAGTAGGCCTTAAGCTTTGTGTGAATCACAGCCTTTCAAACAGAGCTAAACAAATACCCCCAACATGGAAATGAAAATAGTCTTACAAAAATGATCAAATCTGTGGTTATTCAAGACCAAGCAGACATAGAGGAGAATTCAACACCTTTTACCATCAAGGTTTTATTTTGGAAGTGGAGTCTGCTGAATAGGGACCTTCGTTCTTATGTGCTGTGCCTAAGTGGCTTGGCGTCTGATAAATGGCAGTGATAAGCAGAGACCAGACACGCTTGACTCCAAGGGTTCAGATTTGCAGGGGCCTCTGCCATTAGCCCCTTTGTCTGCCTGCACAGGTGCTGCAAAATGATAGATCTCCATAGACTGCACTTGGCATCTCCCCATTCATTAGTCTTTGCATTTTCTCATACTTTAGATGTTCTGTTTCAAAACCATAGAACTCACCCATTCATGAGATGATGAATGCAGTCCTTTTTGTCATATGATTAACGTTAACTTTTTTTTTTTTTAATTAAACACCATTCTACAGAGAGAGGCCACTCACCCAGCAGATGTCTCCATCTCCAAAACAGCCTTGTACTCCCGCATCGGGACCACCGAGGTGGAGAAACCTGCAGGCCTTCTGTTCCAGCAGCCTGACCTGGACTCTGCGCTCCAGATTGCCAGAGCAGAGGTATTGCGGCATGTGGCTTGGTTGCCTTGGAAAAGAATCCTGTTCCTGTCACTTATAAGCCAGTGTGTATTCACGCTGTCCACAAAGCCAGTGTTTGTGCAAGCAGACTTTCTCTGGATACTGCAGGCAAAGTTGTGTGGCAGACCACGGGTTTTGATCTTCCTAGACATCATCCTTGGATAGGCTTCTGTGGCCTTGTTGGATTTATAATAAAAAGCGTACTCCTTTCAGCTGTTCCCCAGCAGTCACGGTGAAAGTCTGATATCTGGCTTATTGCTTTTTCATGCCCGGGGAAGTTCTCTGAATGTACTTATGGTTTGGGGTAGGAAGTTTTCATTTCACATTTATTCACTGTCTCCTTGTCTTGGTCTGTGAATTGCCCAGATTCGAATTCACTCGTTTGGGGCTAACCTTCCTCTTTTTCTCCGTGATACTAGATCATAACCAAGGAGAGAGAGGTCTCAGAGTGGAAAGGTAAATATGAAGAAAGCAGGCGGGAAGTGATGGAGATGAGGTGAGTTGTGGAGCTCAGCCCTCTCGGTGCCTGGGGAAGCTTACCTGTGGCTTTGTACTGGTGGGAACTGGTGTGGTTCACGGAATATCTTCTGTAGAAGAAGCTCTCTTTTCTTTATTCTACAAGGCTCATGTTTCTACAGAGGTGTTTTTAGTGTATTGCTGTTGTTAAAATAGCATGCACATGAGTTGAAGATGCATTCAAATAAATGCATGTGCGGTGCAAAACAGATCTCCTTCCCACTCAGCCACCAGCCCCATAACCCACAAGGTCACTATGCTGCTGGTGGATGCTCCGGGAATTTTCTATTTCTCATCACAAGTGTGTGAATGAATCTATACAGCCTCCTTTTTTTTTGTCTCAAAACGAATGAGTGTGCAGTATACATCATTCTACACTTTTTAGACTTAACAGCATGTCTTGTACATATTTTTATGCACTGCTGTCTTATTCTGTTTAACGGGTGCTTCATGGTTCACTGTGTGACTATAACACAATTAATTTTACCATTCTTGATGGATAAACAGGATGTTTCCAGACTTTTGCTTGAATGATTTATTTTCCTTTGTTATATATTGGAATGGAAATATAATTGCCAGTGTACATAGTATACTTTATTACTCTGAGGGATGCTAGTTTATACTGAAATCAGTTCCTGGCTACAATTTTAAGTAGCAAGCAAACTACCCCTGTTTGTAGGTCACAGTAGCGTCTTCCAGAAAACTCTCTTGTTCTTTCTTTGTGCTAATGCTCTCCTGTGACCATATCTGGAAATGAACCTTAGTGTGCCATTTCACATTCACATTGAAGCCCTGCAGTTGCATTGTTTTAAAACCTCCTTCTTTTGAGAGGATGGGTGGCTCTCATTACCTGCACTGGAAATTAAGTAGGGCATACTGGGAGGGCTGAAAGGTCCTGTCTCTGATTCTTTCTGCCTCCCGGGGACAAGTTGTGCTTATGAGGGTTCCAGGAAATGCTGTTTACCAACTGATGTAGTAGGTGTTCAAGATGTTACCAGCTGGCAGAGCCGTACCGGCATCCGATGGCCCTAGTGTCAGTCCTGTCAGCCTCTGGACCCAGACTGGGTGAAAATCAGGCTCTGCATCCTAGCCACTTCTGGGCATGTTACTTAATTCTGTGCCTCGCTTTCCTTATTGGTAAGATGGGGGTCAACCACAGTGCCTCAAAGGCTCTGATGCTTGTTTCACATCCCAGCTCTGCCACTTTGCAGCCCTCCGTTCCTAAAAAAGTTTCTGGGCCGGGCTGACTGCTTCAGCCTGTAATCCCAGCACTTTTGGGGAGGCTGAGGCGAGTGGATTGCCTGAGCCTGTGGGTTCGAGACCAGCCTGGGCAACTTGGTGAGACCTCGTCCCTACAATAAATCCAAAAATTAGCTAGGTGTGGTAGCGCACGCCTATAGTTCTGGCTACTTGAAAGGCTGAGGCGAATGATTGCCAGAGCCCAGCAGGTCAACACTGGGGTGCTCCAACCTGAGTGACAGAGTGAGACTCCAACTCAAAAAAAAAAAGTTTCTGAATTACCCTGTGACCCTACGTCCCTATCATTAATGCCAGGGACAATGCAAGTGCTACTTCTTAGGGCCATTGTAAAGATGAAGTGAAAAAAACAGCCTAGCTGAAGCATTTTCAGGATTTGGGGCTCCCTGTGCTTCACACGTCCTTCCCCTCCTCTGTATCCTCAAGCAAGGATGAGTTTGGACAGGGCAGCCTCAAAGATCCATCATGGTTTTGCGATTCTGAGATGCAAGGAGGTATTCTTTAATCACAGAAAACATGACAGTGCTTCTGCATAGGACTTAGAAAAAACCAAGTGGGCTCATGTCTTGGTTACCTTTCTTGTTGTAAGCCTGAAATGAGGCACTCACCTTTGGGAGCAAGGTTGGCAAGCCAGGGATTAGACACCCAGAAGCTGTGGGGCTCGACTTTGCAAATGCATTCTGCTTTCATTCTTCTTCCTACCCTCATTGAATCCCCTCCACATCCCTGAAAGTCAGGGTCTAGGGCATTTCTTACTGTACCCAGGAATAAGCAGAGCCCCCCAGCTTCTGTGAACAGCTTGTCCAGAGAAAGGCAGGGTCATCTGGAGTTCAGACCTCCTGCCCAGGGATCTCTGTGGTCTTCTGTCATCAGGGTCCCTGGGTCTTTGGTAGTTAGCAGCACTTGGTTCTCTTGTGGTGAGTAATTATTGGATAATATAGATGAGTCCTTGAGTCTTTTTGAGGACTTTCTTCCAGAATTTTGGCTTTGGAAAGGGGGCTCCTCCACACATCTGTCTTTCACTTGGAGGCAGCTGTGAGGCACTCTCGCAACAGGGGATCTTAATGCTTTTATGCAGCTACTGTTTACCTGAGAAGTGCTACTCCGGGCCCATTTCTCGCTCCACAAACACAAGTACAAAGTGGCCTCTGGGTCTCAAGGAGCTTCCACTCCAGTGGAAGATAAGTTGCATGATACCAGATGTATGAGATGCTTTGGAAGATGCAGATAAAATGTCACGGAGTTCCAAGGAAAAAGCAGGGAAGGCTTCCTGGCAGAGATAGCATTTAAGTTGAATCTCGAGAAACAGACTATGAGAGGCAGAAGTAAAGCGGGAAAGTGAAAAACATGGGAAAAGACATGGGGGTGAGAAAGCCCAGAATGAATAAGAAATCATTTTTTTCACATTGAGCCACTGTGTTCGTTAGATGGCATGGAAAGAGGTGAGATTGCTGAGGGTGATTGGGCCCAGATGAGGAAGGCTTCGGTAGTTAAGCTGAAGATTTGTCCTTTTTTTTTTTTAAATTGGTGGGCAATGGGAGATAGTGAAGATTTTGCAAAGAGGAGTGGCATGTTTAGAGTGGTACACTAGGAAAGTGAACCTATTTGGGTGTGCAGGGGGCAGGCTGAGGTCGGAGGTGACCCTGGAAGTGTGGGCCCAACTGTGACAGATAATACTCATCCCACTGTCCAGGTTGAGTCGGTCAGGCTGTGATGTCTAGCCCTGGGCCCCTGGGTGAGATTGAAACCTGTTCTGCCATCATGGCTCCAACCTATCTTTCCTTCTCTTACAGGAAAATAGTGGCCGAGTATGAGAAGACCATCGCTCAGATGATAGGTGGGTGTCCTGACATGGAGGGGCTCAGGCTTGATGTTTCTATGGGGAGGACTTGGACTGTAATAGACTCAGAGTAGGCTCCTTGTTGAGCATGAAGTCCTCCGGGGAGGGACCAAAGCATCCCAGAAAATATGGCTTTTCCCCAAAGCAGAGATCCTGGAGGCCTCCTGGAAGCCCCTGCTGAAATAGCATTATTCATGGCTGTGAGAGAGGAGACCATGGCTGTCACCTCAGTAGCCACCATTTGACCCAGCCAAGACTGTCCACCTCATGGAGAAAGAGAATTGGGTTGGTTTCCAGGATGTGTGGAGGCTTTTTTTTTCCTTATGGGAGAGAATAGGAATCAAATCCTTAGACCCTAGTTTAGACTCAAGTGACAAAATGCCCCACGCAGCCTTTCCACAAAGGTGTAGGACAAGGGTGATTGGCCACTCTCCTTCCTATCAATGCTATAGCATACCCTGTTAACTCATTCCAGCACTGGTTCTTGTTGAGATTGGGCACTGCCTCAGAATCTCTTTTTTTTTTTTTTTTGAGTTGGAGCCTAGGCTGGAGTGCAGTGGCATGCTCACAGCCACCCCAGTGTCGACCTGCTGGGCTCAGGCGATCCTTCCACCTCAGCCTTCCAAGTAGCCGAAACTACAGGTGCGTGCTACCACGCCCGGCTAATTTTTGATGTATTGTAGAGACGAGGTCTCGTCAAGTTGCCCGGGCTGGTCTCGAACCCATGGGCTCAGGCAATCCACTCGCCTCAGCCTCCCAAAGTGCTGGGATTACAGGCTGAGCCACTGAGCCCAGCCTAGAATCTATCTTAACGCAGCGTCCCTGGCACACAGATTTCTTTGGCCCACAGTAAAAGAAGTCCTCAAGTATAAGTTTCACATACCTGGACCTTTTTTGGCTTCTTTTTTTAAATAACGAGAAAAGATCTTGCAGAAGTTGCAAGCCCAGGTTTTTATACTAATGTTCACTATTCAGAAATAATTTATTTATCTGCTTAGATGATCTTCAGTTTCTAAAAGGTCTTTTTCTTCTAGGGACATATGGAGTAAAAACTCCAGGTCACTGCAAACCATGCTGTGTGTGTCTAAGCTTGACACTGGGCAAGCAGCTGAAGCCCCTCTCTCAAAAGTTTGAATGTGACAACAGCCTCATGCACAGTAAAGAGGCCAACAATTGAGTGCCTTTCAGTCAAATGAGCTTTACTTTTGATTGATTTTACTAAAGCCCATTTCCCCCAGAACTCCAGGAGAAACTCATTATCATGGTTCTGAGGTTCAGCCTCACAGTGCATGTATTCTATCAAAATGTAATTTCTTTATTAAATTGGTATAAAAATTTATGAACACATATGGATGAGATAAAAAATTCGAAAACACTTGGAATTGAAAACGCGGGAATAAATGATCAGAATGAAGGATTTATGTCTTCCTTATGCCGTGTTTGGCAAGTAGAGCACAGCTCTGGCCTCCTAGAGTCTTGGGATGTGAGAGCATCACTTAGGGCTACCATGGCTCATCTGGAGACATCCTGTTCCATCCTGGAGTTGTGCACTGTTATTTCTGCCCTGGGTGATGATATCTGGGCAGATGTTGAAATGAGAGTGAAAGGGCGTGAGCCTTTGCTCCTGAGAGGAGGTGGCCCAGCACCATCTCTCATTGCTTATTTGGTGACTTTGATATAAAGAGACATTCCCTCTTGAAAATGAAAAGCATAGGAGCATCTCCAGTTGGCCTAAGTGTCTGCCCTTGTGGTAATGGAAAGATTACTCAACTCACACTTTTTGCAAAAAAAGCCATTAGGGCGTTTCAGTACTAGACAGTCGGAAGAGTATGCACAATGTGAATTCCAGTCACGCCCTGGCGAGAATGCCACCTGACTTCTTCTCACCTGGATCCAGGGATCATGGTCACACATGCTCCCCCACCCCTCTTTAAGGAGACCTGGTGAGCTTGGCCTGAGGGGCCCGCTCTTCAAGAGCTGTACACAAAACCCCTTTGAGCATTTTCCTGTCTGTGGGGGTACTCTCTGGGTAGTGTCCCTGACTGGAAGCAACACTGATTGGCACCCAGGGTGGTATTTCACTGTGTTTCTGTTCCGTCTCCCACCCTTGTTCACTCTTCACCATCCTCTTCATCATCCACTTTTCCAGGGTGTTTCTCATCAGAAGGATGAGATCTGTGGTTGTCACCCATCAGTCACTGTTGCAGCTCGTTGTCTTAAGGCCACCATAGATTTCAGGGTCCTCGTGGAGACAGAGGGCCAAGGCATGGCTGGGACTGTAGCTCACAGCTGTAGCTGTGAGCAGGACATGCCTTCTTTCTCGGCGGGTCTGATCTCTCCATTTAGAAAAACATGTCCATGAGTCTCGTCTGGATTCCAGACTTTCTTTCCCCTTTTCACCCACGTAGCCAGCATCCCTCATGGAAAGGGAAACTCGGGCCCAGGGAGATGGGCAGTTCAGGACCAGAGTGAATATAGTCACATTTTGAAGTTAAAGCCAGCCCATCCCACATGGGCTCGCTCTTCCTGCCTGTGCTCCATACAACCTTCCCAGATGCCGCATACCAGTGTGACATCGGTCCTGCCATGTTGTTCATTTTTGTCAAACGTTGCTAAACAGGTGTCCTATTAAACTCAAGATTGACTATAGAATTTAGAACAAAAAGAGACTTCTGTGCTTTCTGCATTCCAGGTTGTTGCAATTGATTTTTTTTCTGCTTTCCTAACAACTGCCCTGATTATCTGTTTTGCTTCCATTTTATGTTGCTTCTTGCCCTTTGCTTGCAAAACAAACAGGCAAGCCTGGTAAGTAAATGCTTTTCCCCTAATTTGACACCTGCCCATTGCAACCCTTGTTTGTTTGTTTTTCTATTTTTGGTATTCTTGCTTTTGTGTATTTGCTGCATTTCCCACATGATTTAATATTCTTTTGCCTGCAAAAGCCAGAAAAATCTTCAGGGGCTTTGTTTTGTTGTGGAGTCTAGGGCTTCTTTGGTTTAAGGCTGATTTCCTGATTTGAAGAGCCTAACTGTGTTTGTCACAAAAAGATTTGAGAAACATTCTTGCCTCTGCAGTCTCTTGGGAACTGGGTAATTCTATTTTTAAATGGGCTGGTTCGGGAAGAAAGTCTTGGATCCAGGAAATCAGATGGATTCGGTTTGATAAATGACTCCTTTACCAAGCCAGGTGAAATGCATACATGACTCAAATCAGCCCAGAATGTGTATAAAGAGCACGCTGGGAACTAAGGAAACAGCTAAAATTCAAAAAGTAAATACAAGCATTTGGTTACTAGTGACATTTTGAAATACCCTTTCTTTTTTGGGGTCTAGATGTAGCAAGCAGGTTGCTGGTGATTCTTATCTCTCTATATGTTGAAAAGCCTCCCCTTCCTGAGTCACTGAGACACACTGTCACACCGATTGAAGGGTGATGGTTACAGAGTTCACCATGGACAATGAGGCTGTCGATAGTAGGTTGATACTGGACATGGACTCTTCCTAGGTGTGAAGGCTTTATTATATATACAGTCTCTCATTTAATCTTCTCCCAGTTGCCAGGAGATATAAATACTGTTATTCCCTATTTCAGGTAAAGCAGCTGAGACTCACAGAGTATAAAAACCCTACCAGCGGTCCTGCAGCTGGGTAGTCTCAGAGTCAGGACTTGAACCCAGGCAGTCAGACTTGAGCCACTGTCCTGGGTGGCTCTGAGCTGCTGGTAGTGAGAGCTCTAGGGGTCTGTGATTACAGAGGCAGGGTTGGAGTGACAGAAGGCAACTTTAGGGCCAGTGGTTCTCAAAGCAGGGTCCCTGCATACAGTGCCTGCGTTCCTGGGGAACTTGTTTCCGAGGCACTTTCTGGGCCCTGCCCCAGACCTGAATCAGAGGCGAGGGGGTGTGGGGTGGGGTGCAGCCCCCTGTGTGTGCACACGCCCTCCGGCTGAATTGGATGCACGCTCACATGAGAGAAGTGTTGGAAGGGAGGCCCTGAGATTCCAGGAGGTCAGGACTTTTGAGCAAGTTTATTTCAGGGCAGGAGCTAAAACCCATATTGTGGCCCCCACCACATCCCAAGGTTCCAGTGCACCCAGCTCCAGGGTGTAGCAAGATGCCAGTCTATCCGGAACCTAAGGGAAAAGAACTCAGAGCAACGTCTCCCATACTGAGGTTGCTGCTCCTTTAAAGTCTGTTATCACAAAAGGCGCTTGTAGAGACAGTCATGGTCTTGGATTTGGGCTCTGCCGCTTCCTCAGTGAGCAGTAACTTAGCGTCAGAAGCCCTCTGTTTCACCTTCTGTAAAATGGGGTAAGAAAACCTGCCTCTGGGTGGTTGAGAGGCTCCGGTCATTCACTTATTACCTGGTTAGGTATCGAGGCATCCTGTGTGCTGGGCACTGTCCTAGGCCAGCGACAGAGCAGTGGGCAACACAGACTCTGACGCCTGCCCTCGTGGCACATGTGTTCAGTGGGGAAATGAGCAGCTGCCACACTCCTGCAGGCCCACATCTACATGCACACGTGTGTGATATAACAATAAGGGTGACTACTGCTGCCGAGAGGAAAATAAGGACTAGAGAGTGGAGAGGAGGCATTTCCCACTCCTCTGGGGAGCAGACATGGGATCAGAGACCTGAGTAATGGCAGGGAGCCCTGGAGCAGGACCCTCTGGAGCATCGGAGACCTTCATGGCTAGGGCAGAGAGGTCAGGGAGGGTAGAGGACTGCATGCTGGCAAGGTTAGGGTTTTATTGACACACAGGATGAGGCCATCGGGAGGCTTACACAGCAGTGAGGTGGCCTGGTTTGTACATTAGGAATCTCCATTTGGCTACTAGGTTCTGGCTCAAGGACATTTAGTGACTAGAGCAGTCACTCAATGGAAGGTCCTGGGCATCACCTGCTGCAACTGTGATTTCCACATGTCATCATCCTGTGGCCAGGGGCTGACAAGACAAGTCTGAAGTGCTCCTTCCTCCCCTCCTCTGCTATCATCAAGAGAGCAAACAATTCCTCGCCCACCCGGGCTGGGGATGGATGATCACACAGAGGGCTCCAGGCAGGCGAGTAGCTGTTTTATGAAGAGCAGAGAAGACCTTTCCCATAAATACAGGAATGATTTTGTATACATTTGAGGCAGATAATTAGCTTGGGATGGCCAAGGGCCCAAGAGGTGGGCTCGAGGACAGAGCTGTTCCTCTTGCCAGGGTAAGCCACTCTGAACTGGGCGAAAAGCGGAATTTTTTCGTACATCCCTGAGAAACTTACTTAGACAGAAATAGCTCTGTGTTTCTTGTAGCTAAGGCTCTTGCTGTATCAAAGAAGCTGTCAGTTTCTGTGTGAAATGGAATTTCAGAGGAGACAGTTTTGTGGGCTTTGAGTTTCTGGGATATCCTAAGGATTTCCGAATACCTACTGTCCGTCTTGATAATACTAGCAAGTCCCAGCCTTCACAGCTCAGACTACAGCACCTTTAATCTTGCCCCACACAAAATTCAGAAGTGATGTCTTCTTTTTTACCTCATGGATCTGTTTGCTGTCAGCGACCACATGGAATCGCTACGGTCTCCAATATAGATTTGTAAGGGACTACATTGATCAGGTTAAAGAATAATGGCTAATTTGCATCTCTTGTGAGACTGCACCGGCCAAGGTCTGGGATGCTGGGGCTGTAGATTCTGTTCCTTTAGAGACCGGTTAGGCTGAGTTGCATCTGAGGCCTTGGCTGGCCCCAGAGACCCAGTTCTGATGCCGCGGGCTCCATTGTTTGGCTCCTGGTCTCTCCTGCCAGAGGATGAACAGAGAGAGAAGTCGGTCTCCCATCAAACGGTGCAGCAGCTTGTCCTGGAGAAGGAACAGGCATTGGCTGACCTGAACTCCGTGGAGAAGTCTCTGGCTGACCTTTTCAGAAGATATGAGAAGATGAAGGAGGTCTTGGAAGGTTTTCGCAAGGTGGGTCTGAGAACAAGGGCAGAGCAGGAGGCTGGATCTATGGGGAGGAGAGGAGAAGGGGGAGCCCTGGGTGCAGGGTAGGGGTTCTGGAAGTCCGTCTTGAGCTGCCTGTGAGGATGGGGGCTTTGAAGGCTGGGGAAGCAGGCTTGGCAATCTGGGGTTACACCAGCATCAGAGTTCGTGGGGCTCCCACCTCTCCTGGGCGTTTCTTCTTGTGGGCTCGACCCCTGTCCTCTGCCACGTCAGAATGAAGAGGTGCTGAAGAGATGCGCGCAGGAGTACCTGTCCCGCGTGAAGAAAGAGGAGCAGAGATACCAGGCCCTGAAGGTGCATGCAGAAGAGAAACTGGACAGGTATTACTGCTGCTGTCTGCGCCCAAAGGCCTCTTCATAGTCCCTACCAAGGCAGGCTGAGAGCTCTGGTGGCACCTGTGACACTGGTTTGGAAAGGGCAGATCATCTATGTGCGCCTTTTGATAAGGCATGCGAGAAGGACATGCTCTCAATTGGCAACATTTTGATAAGTGGAGGACGCACGTTAGAATGTCCAGGGTACCCAGGCACCTCAGCATCATGGGAGTGGAGTTGGGTTTGGAGGTTTTCATGGGCTTTCGCACTCCAGCCCCAGTTGGTGGAAGCTGGAGCCAGACCAGACCACCTTCCTGCCAGGAGTTGGAAGGGGTGCGGGGGGGTTGGCATCTCCAGCAATCTTCAAGGAAGGGTGGTGATTTCTGAGCTCTCTGTTTCTGCAGGGCCAATGCTGAGATCGCCCAGGTTCGAGGCAAGGCCCAGCAGGAGCAGGCTGCCCACCAGGCCAGTCTGCGGAAGGAACAGCTGCGTGTGGACGCTTTGGAAAGAACTCTGGAGCAGAAGGTAACAGAATGAGGCGGGCAGGGCTGCTGCT
>CAUYQG010195364.1:0-10347 GCA_963574415.1 Tarsius wallacei
GGGCGTGGTAGCGCGCGCCTGTAGTTCCAGCTACTCGGAAGGCTGAGGCGGAAGGATCGCCGGAGCCCAGCAGGTCGAGGCTGCGGTGACCGGGAGCGGCCACTGCACTCCAGTCTGGGCGACAGAGTGAAACTCCAACTCAAAAAAAAAAGCCCTTAGGACTAAAACTTGAAAAATGAATAAGACTTTGTCACTGATCCAACTTCAAATGCGAATGGTTCAAAGTTACATGAATGCTAATCATTTCAGGCTCAATCTTTGGCCTGTAAAATAGAGTCAATTCACATGTAAAGTTCAACAAGTAATTATTTGTATAATTTCTCAAGTACTTAGTCCTAACCTAAAGAATATGGTGTTCTATGGTGTCTATGGTAAAATAAACAAGACCCTGTACTTCAACAATAGATCCTCTAAGGGAAAAAGTATTCTAAGTGGATTTATGTGCAGCAGTGGTTTAAGTGACATTCTTATCTCTTCAGCACTAAATTAGTAGCAGTAACTGTTGAGGACAAGGCAAGAGAGAAGCCAGGATCTGTAGCGGTCACTACCAGAACTCACTTCCAAGTTGCATGTGGACTAGTCCATGGCAAGGAGAGACTGAAGTTTCTGAAATCCAGCCTAGCCTGTTTTGTGGAGGGCCCTGGCAATAGCCGTGACTCCATGGTACTATTCCAGATAGATTAACTCAGACCTTGCTTAGTTTTGCATTCTAAGACTTACATTATAGGAGGAGGAGTGGATCTTGGAGTGACATTGACCCATGACTGGGGGTGGATATTTGCACTGAGAAAGTCTAAAGAAAAAAGATACTTTTTGAGAGGACTACAGTGAGGCCATAAAGATGAACAGGGGCCTGAGAAGTATTTAATCCTCTCTGTATTTTTTCCTGGACAGTGGGGGTGGTCATAATAAGTTATGACACATCGTAATTTGGCAATATCAGATAAGCCTGGGTGATGATAGCATGGTGAAGGTAGAATGGGGTAGTAAAGAGAAATATGGTAGATCATTTCCAAATACAGCCCCAACAATCCCTTCTATCCTTCATACCCTTTTGCAATGTGATTTTGCCACTTATCTCATCGAGCAGTAGAGTCTGTTTCCCTTCTCCTAAAACAGGGCTGAAGCTGGGCTTGGTGGCTCAGCCTGTAATCCTGCGCTTTGGGAGGCTGAGGTGAGTGGATTGTCTGAGCCCGCGGGTTCGAGGCCCGCCTGGGCAACTTGGCGAGACTTCATCTCTACAATAAATCAAAAACTAGCTGGGCATGGTGGTGCGTGCCTGTAGTTCCGGCTACTTGGAAGGCTGAGGCGGAAGGATCACCGGAGCCCAGCAGGTCGAGGCTGCAGTGGTCCGGAGCAGCCACTGCACTCCAGTCTGGGCGACAGAGTGAGACTCCAACTCAAAAAAAAAAACAACAACAAAAAACAAAAAAAACAGGGCTGGCCCTGTGACTTGTTTTGACCAAGAGAATACACTGTAAATTACACATCAGGGATCAGGGTCTACTCCTTAAGAAATCTTGTAGCTTTCATTCTCTTCATTCAGCCACCATATTAAGAAACATGGTTAGACTGTTGAATGATAAGAAACCACATGGAAGGAAAAAAGGCCACATGAATGAGAATTGAGGTGTCCAAGACATTTGAGTGAGGCCATCTTGGATTCTCTAGCTCTAGTCAAGTCTTCCCAGCCAACACCACAGGGAACAGAAATGAGCCATCCCTCTGACCAGGCACGGTGACTCATGCCTGTAATCCCAGCACTTCGGGAGGCTGAGGTGGTAGGATCACCTGAGCCCAGAAGTTCAAGACCATCCTGGGCAATACAGCAAAAAATACAAACATTAGCTGAGTGTGGTGGCGCATGCCTGTAGTTTCAGCCACTCGGGAGGCTGAGGTAGAGGGAGCTCCTGAGCCCAGTGAGACTGGACAGAGTGAGAGCCTAACTCAAAAAAAAGGGGGGGGGGGGGGAGAAAAAGAAATGAACCCTCTGGGGAGCTTTACCTAGATTCCTGACCCACAGTGTCAAAGCGGAGAAAGGATTGTTTGAAGCTATTAAGTTTTAAGGTAATTTGTTATGAAGTGCTGTAATAGATAAATGAAAACAGAAAATATTGTCTGCTAAATATTCACTAGTCTTTGAGATCTACATGGTGGTAGCAGTATCTTAATGTTGGAAATTTCAGTTCAGAATTCCAAGTGCAGCTCATAGCAAACCAGACAGAAAGAAGCACAGGTCTTATTACTCCCTTCCTCGAAGTGCTGGAGTAGAGTGATTCTAACCCGATCACGTGGAGAGATATTTACGTTATCTACTTTCGAAAGTTTTTTTTTTTTTCAGTTCAAATAAAAACTGGAGGTTTATGTCAACGAATCCCCACTTTTAACATATAAACCGCGGAAGTTTGAGCTTGCTTCGGAGCTGGAACCCCTGGGTAGGGATAAGGGCCAAAGGCGGCACAGATCTCACCGCCGAAGGGACAGGAGCGAAACAAGCAAGTTCGGAATCCGAAGTTCTCCAACTTCATCTCAGCCGCAGCGCTCCGCACCCGCCGCCTGATCCTCTCAACCGCACGGCCACCGGACAGTTGATTCTCGCGATCCTCCCGGACCTGATCCTTCCTGGCCTGGTCCTTCATGGGCGAGCTCGCGGGGTCACACGGTTCCGGGCTCTTCCGCAAGGCGTCCGGGGCAGCCGCCGCCTCCGTCACCTCGAAGCGCGCCACCTGACTCGACAGCTCCTGAAACTTCTCCCGCAACTGCCGGAGTTCTTGCTCGAGGGTCAGCTTGCGCCGCTCCATCGCCGACAGCTTATTGCGCACCTGCTCCATCTGCTTGCGCACCTTGGCTAGCCGGATTAGCACCCGAATCAGGCTACAGAGGGAAACAGTCCGGTGCTCCGGAGTGGCGGGTGGGAGGAAGAGGCGGGCGGCGGCCGCCCCGATCCCGCGTTTCCCAGGAACGACCGGCCCTCGCCGGGTCTCCAGCGCGCCACACTGCGCCCTCGCCCTCCCGGCGACCCTGGTGCGTCGCCGTGTTCTCCGTGGCCTGGAGCGGAGGCGCGGGCCGTTACGAGCAGCCCTCTCGCCGGAAAGCCGATCCTCGTGCCCGGTCCCCGTTGGATCCGCGTTCCCGGCACCTGCGCTCGCGCTTTTATAGCTTCCGGTAGCGACGGTTGAAGCCCGACCGTTGAGGCCCGGCGGTTGAGGCCCTCGTCGTTGCGCTTCAGGAGGTCTGCCTTCTCAAACTGCAGCCAGTGCAGCTGCTCGTCCACCTGTGGAAGTGCGGTGTTGAGCTGTCTCTGCAAGGAACCTCTTTCGTGACCAACCTCGTGCAACTTCCCCCGGGTGAGCGTCAGGGTTTCTTGAGTTTCTCGCAGCGTGTGGAGGAGAGGTCCCTCTCTTCCAGCATGGAGACCATCAACTGTTCAAAATGTGAATCTGCGTCCCGCTGGGAAGGGGAGCTGGATCCATGGCTCCCACTGCCCCCTGCTTCACTGACGGTCGGCATCGCCGCGCACATCTTACCTGCGGGCGGGAGAGGGCGAAGACGCTCCGCGGTGGTCGTGGGCGGCTGCGCGCCCTGGCCGGGCTCCGGGCAGACCAAGGTTGTCAGCGGCCGGCGTCGTCTACGCCTCGCCGCGGCCCCGGGGCCCGCCGCCCCACTTTTGAAAGTTTTAATAGCCTGAAAAATTTTAAACAGTCTTCTCACACCAAGGTAATAAAAAGAAACTATTTGTTGAAGTGGAAATCAGAAGTGTAAGGAAAATATTCTGGACTCTGTTATAGTATTTTATTTTTCTTATAAAAGTTGTCATTTCTTATTACTGGCCTTAATTTGGTATCAATTTATCTTTGAAAAACATCTTTAAGCCGGGCTCGGTGGCTCAGCCTGTAATCCCGCGCCTTGGGAGGCTGAGGTGAGTGGACTGCCTGAGCCCGCGTGTTCGAGACCTGCCTGGGCAACTTGGTGAGACCTCATCTCTACAATAAATCAAAAAATCAGCCGGGCGTGGTAGCGCGCGCCTGTAGTTCTAGCTACTTGGAAGGCTGAGGCGGAAGGATCCCCGGAGCCCAGCAGGTCGAGGCTCCAACTCAAAAAAAACAAAATAAAACAAAACAAAAACCCTCTAGAGCTGGTCCCCTTGTATATATCGGGGGTGCTTGATGTTGTTTCAAATATCTTTCATATCCTTTAGTTAAGTTTTTAAATTTTCATTTGTTAAAATATTTCACTACTTTAAAATGTGTCATTTCCTCAAAGATTTTAAAATCAAGAATTGCTATTAAATTTAATAAAATTCTTTGAGATGGTAAATCTTGTTGAACCTTATCCTGTAATGTGTAACCTTAATAGATATTCTGATATTATTAATTTGAACTTTAAAATATTTAATTGTATGCATCTAATTGTATGCATCCAGGAAGTACAATGTGATGATTTGATGTACATATACATCGTATACTGATAGCCACAGTCAAATTAATTAACACCTTTATTACCAATCAGAGTTATCATTTCTGTGTGTATGAGGACATTTAAAATTTGCTCTCTTTTAAAATTTCAAGTAAACAACAGAGTGTTATTAACTAACTATTGTCACCATGCTGCACGTTAGAGTTCCAGAACTCAAGAGAACACTTGCCTACTGTTGGTGGAATGTAAATTGGTACAGTCATTATGGAAAACACTGTGGAGAGTCCTCAGAAAATTAAAAATAAAACTACCATATGATCCAGCCATCCCACTACTGGGTATATATTCAAGGGAAATGAAATCAGTTCCTCAAAGAGCTATGTGCACTCCCATGTTTATTGTAGCACTATTCACAATAGCCAAGCTATAGAAACAACCTAAGTGTCCATGTCAACGGATGAATGAATTAAAAAGTAGAGAATATTATTCCATCCTAAAAAAAAAAAGAAGAAGAAAATCTTGCTAATTGTGACAACATGCATGAGCCCGGAGGTCATACTACTACGTGAAATAAGCCAGACACAGAAAGACAGATACCCCCTGACCATACCATACATAGGAATGAATCCTCTTTTAGTATCTTCCTAGACCCTGCAAGACTGTGCTGTGCCTCTACCAGCCTTTCCTACCTGCCCCCCCATTCTCTCTGGTCTTCTTGGGGAGGATATTTGCACTTACCATTGACGCTGCCGGCTCCCATGTCTCTGAGGTCACTGTGGCACTGACACATTCTCTTCATTCAGATCTCCACTTACCAGGGCGCTCCTCGGCAAGTCTGATCACAAATCCCACTTGGCCTAGGGACAGTCCCCCTTTATGAGTCTTTTCCTGATGTCCTGTGTGATTTAGCCTTTGCTCCTGATTTTTTAAACGAAATATTACCAGTAGGAGAGACAACAAGTTATCGAAGATACGTGTGGCTGGGCTTCCTTTTGTTCTTCCAGTTTTTGCTGTAGGCTCACCTGTCTAATAACTTGCAAGCCTTCTGTACAGTGAACAGAGTTCTCAGTTTAATATGTGATGAAATCTGGGAGACCTGGAAAGATGACCTTCTGTTCCTGTCTGAATGCTTATGTCTCACTTCCCCAGTTCATATGCTGAAATCCTCACATGGGAGCTGATGAGGTCATGAGGATGGAGCCCCACAAGAATGGGACCAGTGCCCTTTTAAAAGAAGTCCAAGGAAACCCCTTTGTCCCATTCACCACATAAGGACACGGCAAGAAGTCTCTGTCCATGAGCCAGAAAGTGGGCCCTCACATGACACCGAATCTGTCATCACTCTCATCTTGGACTTCCCAGGCTCCAGAACTGTGAGAGATAAATTTCTGTTGTTTATAAGCTGCACAGCATATGGTATTTTCTTATAGCAACTGGAGTGTCCTAAGATACTCCAGATGTTTTTCTGATCTTTTTCAGAAGAAACCTAGCACCTTCATTCTAAGCATAGACCTAGGGGGCTCACTGATAAAAACAAAGTGTGCTCAGACAACTAACTTTTCCTGGTTATTGGGTGGTGGTGGGAGAAGTCTCTGCCTGGCAGTTGGTACACCAGCCAGCTGTGTCATGGCCTGCGTCATGACTTGCAAGATACACAAAGCCACCTGGCCACGAGTCCACAAAATAAGCAAAATGTGGGAAAAGATACACTAAGTGTACATGAGTATATGCAAGAAATAGAAGTTGAGTAATCCTACCATAGAAAGTGTAGAAAAAGACAGAGGCTCTTGCTAGAGGGATTTTATCATTTGTTGTGTAATGTCATCTCCAGCTATGTATGTGCTGCACTGTTTGGCCATACGCTTTTTATTTCCTACAAACTTTTCCACAATAATAAGCTCAAAAAATATGAACACGAGGGTTTCATAGAAACTTAAGTACCAGATTTCCACTTCTCAAAAAAGTTGGTGATTAATGTGCAACTTACACAAAATGCCAACATCCATCATCACAGGGGTCAAAATGGTACCAAAGGCCATGCGAACACCACAAGACACAACTCAGCTGGAGAAGCATTAGCATCTGCATAAACACATCAGCAATTATCATTTTAATTATTTTAGAGATGGAGTCTCACTCCTTCACTCAAGCTGGAGTGTAGTGGCATGATCATAGCTCAACCTCGAAATTTTGAACTCCTGGCCTCAAGCAGTCCTTCCGCATTGGCCTCTAAAATTGCTGGGATTGCAGGTAGGAGCCACTGTGCATGGCCAGCTAATTATTTAAGATTGTTAAATTATAAATTATGTGTACATTCCAAATTTTCTGAGTAGATTCTGCTCTGTAAGTTTTTTAACTTAGTGAAAACAAGGTTTTTACTATGACAGTTCATGGTAGGAAGAATAGTACCCTTCCCTCACAAGATGTCCATACTAATCTTTGAAACCTGTGAATATGTCACCTTATCTTACTTGGTCAATGAGACTGTACTGAGGCGATTAAGTTTCTACACCTCAAGATGAGAAGATTATTCTGGATCAGCCAGGTGAGCCCAATGTCATCCCAAGTGTCCTTATAATAGGAAGGCAGGAGGGTCAAAGTCACAGTCAAAGATGTGAAGATGCTAAGTTGGCTTTGAAGCTAAATGCAATAGCCAAGGAATGCAGTGGCCTTGAGAAGCTGGAAAAGGCAAGGAAATAGATTCTCCCCTAGAGACTCCAGAAGAAACATAGCTATGGTTTCACCACAAGTTTATCCCCGTGAGGGTTATGACCTACAGAACTATAAGATTTAAAAATCTGTGTTCTTTTAAGCCAATAAGTTTATGGTAATTTGCTTCAGCAGCAAGAGGATACTAATTTGAACTCCAACCAAAATCTGTATTCATGGTGTCATCGCAAAACCAAATATTATCTTCAATGTGGAACTTTTAAAGTTAATTTCAATAGTATTCATAACAATGACAGATGTTTCATCTTAGAATGAATTTTTTATGTTTTTGCTTTTTTATTTTTTGAATGGGAATTTCACTCTGTCACCCAGGCTGGAGTGCAGTGACACAACAAAGTCTCACCACAGACTCGACCTCCTGAGCTCAGATGATCCTCCCAACTCAGCCTCTTGAGTAGCTGGGACTACAGGTGCCAGCCACTGTATCTGGCTAATTTTTTGATTTTTCTGTAGAGACAAGGTCTCACTATGTTGCCCAAGCTCGTCTCAAACTCCTGGGCTCAAGCAATCTGCCTTCCTTGGCCTCCCAAAGTGCTGGGATTTCAGGCATGAGCCACCGCACTTGACCTAGAATGAATTTTTTTAGAAAGCTTTACTTTATTTCCATGAGTTAGATGGGGGGAAAAAAATTAAAACACTATTAGAATTGACTCAGTTGATTTTCTATATGAAGTATCTGATGACATCACTTATCTGTTCATTTCTTCTGTTGGTGGAACCGCCTGTGGGGTCAGGCTCAAATATATACGCAGTTTCACAGCAAACATAGAGATCTGACAATATTCTTCATTAAGATAAGGTTTTTTCCCTCAGTTAAAAAGATGAGTTATGTTTATCTCACCAACAGATAAAAGTTATTTGAATTTCAACAGTTTCAAATTTGATAACCCCAAAGAATGCAGATTTGAAGATTGCTGGCATGTGTATGAATAAAAATAATATCATTTTAAAAGCATTCTTTAGAAAAATACAGTGGCACAGAAATCGAGATACATTAGATTAAAGTAATAAAACATATGTCTAAGAATACCCTGTTTTGCTATGTTTTTAGCACTTATCACACACTTGAAATTATGTTGTGTATGCATTTGTGCTTGTTATCCGTCTTCCTCTGTCCTGTCAGCATGTAGGCTCCATGAAAATGTGGCTTTATCTTCACAGTAAATGAATGAGCCTTCCAGTGCCCTCCCACTCTCTGATTTTTTGCTCCTTGAGTTCACCCTTACACGGTGGAGTATGGAGGTTGCTCTTTCTAGAGCCTGGAGTTTATTGCCAGGGCCAGGCTAGGGTGAGGCCAGCCAGGCACTAGGTCATGGCATTTAAGGAGGCACTCATACTCAGAAGCTGCCTCGGCACCTGTAGGCCCTGACAGTGAGTGCTGCCTTAAATTTTGCTGGGCCCCTGGCTAACCTCATCCTGGTGAACTGGGCTGGCTTATTGAATTCCTCTTCTGCTTAAAACCTTGCTGTGAAATCTCCATTTCTCTGGATATAAAACTCAAGCTCTTCAGGGGAGGATACAGAGTTGTCCATAAACTTGTCTTTGTTTATCTCTGCAGACGCATCACTCGCTACTTGACTTCTTTATATGGAAAGTGCTCTCTCGTAGACATCAAGTGGTTGGGTCTTCCTTTTTCAACTAGTCTGACAATCAGTCCTTTTAAAATATTGAGATATGATTCACAATACCATAAAATGTACTCATTTAAAGTGTACAAGTTGATGGTTTTCATTATATCTCAGAGTTGTGCAAACATCACCACAGTCCAACTTTAGAACGTTTTTAATCATCCTCCCCCCCAAAAAAATTCCTGTCCCCATTATCAGTCACTCCCCAGTCTTCCTCCCACACCTGCTGCATGCAGGCAGTCATCAACTTTGTATATTTGCTTATTCTGAAGGTTTTGTATAAATGGCATCATATAATAGGTGGTCTTTTGCAACTGGCTTCCTTTACTTAGCATATTTTAAAAGTTCACTTATGTTGGGGCATGTATCATCACTTTATTCATTTTATTGCTAAATAGTATTCCATGATATTAACATATTATATTTGATGAATATTTGAGTTGTCCCTGATTTGGGCTATTATAAATAATGTTGCCATGGACATTTGTAGACAAGCTTTCGTGTGAACATACACTTTCATTTTCTTGAGTGTACACTTAGGAGTGGAACTAGTGTGTTATATGGCAACTATGTTTAATATTCTAAGGAATTTCCAAACTGTTTTTTTAAAGTGGCTGTGTCATTTTCCATTCTAACCAGCAGTGTATGAGGGCTCCAATTTTTTCATATGCGTGTCAACACTTGTTATTGTCTATCTTTTTTATTATAGCCAACTTAGTGGTGAAGTAGTGTCTCAATGTGGTAGTTATGTCATTTCCCTAATGACAACGAACACCTTTTCAGGTACTGCTTGGCTACTTGTATAACCTCTTTGAAAAAATGTCTATTCAAACCCTTTCTCCCTTCTAAAAGTCGAGTTGTCTTTTAAAATTATTATATTGTAAATGTCCTTTATGTATTCTGGATGCAGAATTTTAATTTAAAAATGATTTGCAAATATTTTCTCCCGTTCGGTGTTGTGTTTTCACTTTCTTAATTTTTGGTTGAAGCACAGACGTTTTTCGTTTTGATAAATTCCGGTTTTACTATTTTTCTTTTGTTGCCTGTGTTAATTTCTGAGTTTTGAAAGTTTTTAGATAATTTTCATCTAATGTAAACATTGATGGGATTGGATTTAAACCCACCATTTTCATATTTGTTATGTGTCTTTTCTGTTTTTTCCCCTCAAACTCTTTCCGTGCCTTCTTTCAAGATTGATTGAATATTTACCTTCTTAGTGGTTGCTCTAGGGTTTACAATTTATATCTTTTGTGTATTACCGCCTACCTTAAAAAATATTAGCGAACTTTAAGTATAGTGTGAGAACCTCATAACTGCATTTCCAGGACCAGCCTTCTAATCTCTATGTAGTTTTTAGCATATATTTTACCTCTACCTGTGTTCTAAATACCACAATATATTGTCACTATTTTGCCTTAGACAATACATGATCATGAAAAGGAATTAAAAACAAGAAAAATTATTTTTCACGTTTGCTCTCATTTTCAGCACTCTTTCTTCTTTAGATTCACATTTTATGAGATATATTCCTTTTCCCCAAAAACTTTGTTTTAACTTTAAAAAAAATACAGCC
>CAUYQG010195367.1:0-18999 GCA_963574415.1 Tarsius wallacei
TGAATTTCGCAGCAACCTGGATGGAACTAGAGTCCATAATACTGAGTGACCTCTCACAAAAACAAAAAACTAAGTATCACATGTTCTCACTCATATAGTAGACCTTGATCATCCAATGTATTACCACAAGAAAATGACTGACGGTGGGAAACTGGGGGGGGGGGGGGGGAGAGGGGGATAGGATTAATGGTGGTGGGTATCTGTCTGGGGATGGGGAGACACTTCTTATCAACAAGGGTACCTGAACGAAACATTTTTGTATGCCTAACCCCTAACTGTACCCCACAATAACATAATAAAATAAAATAAATAAAACTAAAAAAAAAAAAAAAAAAAGAAAGAAAGTAGGGAATGATACAAGACACCTGGCAACTTCCTAGCTGTTTTTTCAAGAAAATTCAGGAAAAAAACAGTTATAAGTGAAAAATGTAGATAGTATTACAACATATAATTCTCTTCTCCATTTGTCACAAAAAACTTCATGTAAAATCCATGAAGCTTCAAGATTTCAAAGTTTATGTGCAATTTCTTAGTGCAATTAGTGTTTTGTGCAAATTGGTGGAAGGACTCATAATACAATTGGCCTCAAGGTGGAGTAGGCAGGCAAGAGTGATGCACATTTATTCGAGTTGTTATTCAATCTGGATTTGGGGAAAATATCTCTAATTTTCTTCAGTCTTTTGTGTGACAAGGGCATTCTGCAACTAATATGGAGCCAAGGATTGAGAGTATAGGAGACAAAGGAAAGGTGCCTTACTAGAAATCTTTCTTCCTGGGCACAGATTAGACCTTTGGACACTAAGGGAATAAATAAAGTTTGGAGTAGGAGTAGTTCTTGATCCCAATTGGTTTATGTTAACAAGAACAAACAGGGATTTGGAGTGGGAGGCTTGTCCAATAATTTGATTGAATTATCCTCTACATCCTCTTTGTCACATTATCCAGGCAAAGCAAAAACTAATTGTACGAAATCTTCTTTTGGTCAATGCAAGGGAAACAACTTCAGGCACGATGAGCAGAAAAAAGAACCTTAACTTTGAGAAACAGTAGAATTTAGATACATTACTTTTGTTTTTAATAATTTTCCTCTCATTTCCACTATGTTGCTTTGTCACAAATTACTTGTAAACATCTGAAGTGTAGAAAGGTACTTTTCTTTGGCTAAAATGTGGGAACTGTATGACTTTTAGGTATAAATGATACAGGGTAGATTGAGGTTTAAAAAATTTTTGTTGCTCTTCTCAGCATGGTTTTCAGGAATGGATATTGATGTGTTATTTCTTGGGGAGTAGAGAATTGGCATGAAGTTCTTTTTCAATCACCTCTACTGGCTAGAAGAATGCTTATGTATATGAGCAGCTGTGCTGTAATTTTGTTTCTCTCTTCCTCATATTGGTTCTCTTGTTCTCATTTTTTGGGCCAAAAAACATTTAGAATTCCCATTTCAGTGACACAGAGGTGACAGAGTTCTGTTATTCAGAAAACTCACTCTTTATAAGAACAAATAGGTAGTCTACAACATAAAGTAGTATTTCTTCCATCACTAACCAAACATTAATATTTGAATTTACAACATTAATAAGTCTTCTAGAGTTACCGTATAGCAACCCATTTCCTTAAAAAAGGCATTTTGAAATTAATGAATGATATGGAAATTTATTATTCACTTGTATTAGAATAACTAGTAAATTTCTACCAGAGATATCATTTCAGAGATGTCTTAGTATTGGACATTATAATCAAGAGCAGGATAAAGCATTTCAAAAATTTAATTCAGGAGATTAAAGTCATTAAACAGAAATGTTACTTGTTAACAGAAAATGAAGACAAAATTATGCTTAAAGACAATTGCTTTTTTCTAATTTGAGATGAAGGTCAGTATATCCATGTTACTTAAAATCATGTCAACACACGACAATCTTATGATTAATTTTGGAAGAAATTTTAGAGGAGAGGAAGAGTCAATGAATTTTACTTAGTTACTAGCAAATAGTAATAAAATATTAAGCAATGACTTAAATGACGAAAACAATATATGCTGAAGACAAAAATCAAAACAGTAAAAATGGATATAAAATAAAAATAAATACTTTCTCATCTTATTACTCTCTTTTCTTTTTTTTTTTTTGAGTTTGAGTTTGAGTATCACTTTGTCACCCAGGCGGGAGTGCAGTGTTATGCTCACGGCCACCGCAGACTCCACGTGCTAGGCTCAAGTAATCCTACTGCCTCAGCCTTCCAAGTAGCAGGAACCATCTGCATGAGCCACCACACATGGCTAATTTTTTTTATTTATTGTAGAGACAGGTCTCGTCATGTTGCTCAAGCTGGCCTCAAACCCCTGAGCTCAGGCAGTTCTCTCACCTCTGCCTCCCAAAGTGCTGGGATTCTAGGCGCGAGCCACTGTGCCTGGCTGTTACTTTTCATTACTTACGTGACACAATTACTGTTAAGAGTTTATATTTTCAAAATATTCTATAACAGGCACAAAACCTTAGTTTTGCATACATTACTTTACCTTTGATACTTTCTTCTGTAACTTTTTTTAATGGAATATATCAGATAGTATTTCCCATCAGCACACACATCTTAAATCTTTTGGGAAGAGGAAAGTGAAAAGACCCTGGAGATGTCCTAGAGAGAACAGTAGGAGAAAGGCTAGGAAATCTCATATCCTTTGCAAACTAAAACTATTTTAAACCTAATCCAGTTGACCAAGGCCCAAATAAAGTCTTTAAAAAGCAAATCTGATCTTCTCATTGTCATGGTTAAAATCCTTTAATGACTTTCCTTTGCTCTTGTAATAAAGGCCAAAGTTCATATGGCCTTAATCTAGTGACATTGTCCCTAAACTGTCTGACATTTCACTTCCCTCTTGTTCTCTTAGCTCTGCCACCCAAGTCACCCCCTGTTTCTTCTCTTATAAGGGCCTTCACACATGCTTTTCTTCCAGCCTGGATTATTCCACTCTTTCCCCACCCCCACCCCCCTCATTTCTCTCCTTCAGAACTCACTCAAAGGTTATTCCTCCAAGAAACAATTCATAGCACAGAAGCTGAATCAAATTCTCCCATTCCTTCCATTTCCCTTTCATAGACTCTAAAGTGAGTAAATAAATAAATAAGGTTAGTAGTTTTTTGTGTTTTTTTAGACTGGAAAATATAGTTTATTTAAAAAGTAAATTAGAGAGAGAGAAAGAGAAAGAGGAGAGTCACCTCCCCAAGGTAGGGAAAGGGGCCAAAGCCGGGAAACTTGGTGATGTCCATAACTCAAAGAGCACATGGCCATGCTGGAGTCTAGTAAGGCAATGGCGGTAAGTAGTTTTTAAATGTCTAGTTCCTCTAGCAGAAGTTGAACCCAGTGTAGGCAGGGGTCATGTTTACTGCTCTGTCTTCAGTGGCTAGGACAGTTCTTACACGGGTTGCTTTACAGATCATTTGAATAATGATCCATTCTTACTTTTTTCATTCCTGTGTGACTATTTTTAATTTAGGATTGCCTCATTCTCCTCCATAGATTCCTATATGTGTACAGTTTATTTATGAATTTGTAACTATTTTTGTTTCTTTATTTTTCCACAAAACATATAATGCAGCCCTTTCTTCTGTGAATGTTTTCATTTTCTTTATTTCATTTTCAGTTCTAGACTACAGTATTTGACGCATGAAAATTAACTGCTACCAACATAAGAAATATTCATGGAATGATATGATACAGTCAACTTGGACAATCATACAACATGTTTCCACTCAAACTTTCCTTTAAAAATATTTATTATTAATGCTATCTTTATGATTAACAGATAGTCAATCACTATTAATCTATAATGCAGTTACCATTTGTATGCAAAGTATAAGTTCAATAGTTTTCATAATTTTGTGAGTATCTATCTAGAACATACATATATTGCATTAGGAATGAATGAGATTTAAAATCTTAGGAAAAGGCAACAGGGAAAATAGAAAAGATATTAAAAGTTTTTTAAATAGAAAATGATAGTAGTGAATAATTTTACAAAACAATTTGGAAAACCTATTCCTTTCTATGATATGGCCAGTCTGCAGATAAAGTAGAGGTTTGAATTTCCTACTGGTCTACTTTCATGGGAGTTTGCACAAATGATTTTATGGAAGCCATCAAATGCATCTGGCATGAAATGAAATGCAGTGCAACAATTAAAACCACTTTCCTGCTTTCCAGAAAGGTAGAGCTGTTACTCTAGACTTAACTTTTTGGCCAAAATAAATGTCTCTTTCTGTTGCACCATTGATGGATGTAAGTAAATATAGAATTGAATAATATGGTGACAGATTCAATAAAAAAGCATTTAGGAATTTTGCTTCCAAGGCCCCAGCCTATTAGAATGTAATAAAGAAAAAGTTGACCTCATTTGTATGCTTGAAAATTTAAAACACATACATTTTAAAAAATGGAGAAATGACACATATTGTTATTTACAGGGGATTTTAAAAATATATTGACCATAACCAAGATAGGAAACCAACCTATGATGGAAATGGATATATGGATATATATGGATATGAATATCCAACCATTGATGGATAAATGGATAAAGAAAATATGATACATATACACATACATACACTCACACAAGGAAATATTACTCAACCTTAAAAAAAGAAGGAAATCTTACCATTTGTGACAACACTGGAGGACATTATGCTAAGTAAAATAAATCAGGTTCAAAAAGACAAAGATTGTATGATGTCTCTTATATGTGAAACCTAAAAAAGGCAAACTCATGGAAGCAGACATTAGGATGCTGATTGCCAGGGGCTAGGGAGTGAGCTGGTGGGGAAGAAATGAGGAACTGTTGCTCATAGGATACCATTTTAGTTAGACAGGATAAATACATTCTGGAGAGCTACTGTACAGCATGGTGACTATAGTTAATACTAATTTATTATGTACTAGCAAATAAGGTATTGTATGCTAGTAAATTGTAGATTTTAAATGTTCCCACTACAAACAATTTAAAAAGATAACTATGTGAGATCACAGATATATTAATTAGCTTGGAAATCATTGTATAACATACACATTTATCAAAAAATCATGTTTACATCATAAATATATATTTTTGTTTGTCAATTATACATCAATAAGTTAAAAAAGCAGAAAAAATGTCATTAAAATACTTTTAAATAATTATACTTTTTACTTATTAGTCAACCAGAAAGTGAAGTGAATAGACCCAAACTAATAGCCTGAATTGACAGTAACAGATATACCAGAGTAAATTTTGTTTATATATAAACATATTTAAATTTCTCTATTCTTATAATAGTATAGGAATTCATATATTTACTAAATTTCCACATGCATTTAATTAAAGTCATGCATTCCCCTAGTCAGATGTCTGAAATAAGCTTCAAAAGATAATGTAAATATACCATTTCAAGATTGAGTTATTAATCCTGTGCCCGTAGACTCCCAGTGAAAGAAATATATATACATTTTGTTTCCTCAATCACTGCAGTGTACTGCAGCTCTTACAATCAGAAAATTGCACATTTTACCTTCAATTACCTTTCCTATTATCTCAAAAAATATACACTAATACAACGTGTACAATAGGGTCTATATTCACTCCATTCTGATGTGGATGCTATCTTGTTTTCAACAGCTTTTATTTTTTAAATAAAGCAAGTGTTGTTTTTGTTTCTCATTTCATGAATGTGCTCAATATTTGCATAATGATTCCTCTCAAAAGATGAAAGAATGAATGAGGAATAAACAAATTGCAACCTCCCTGCATAACGATTCTACCTTTAAAGATGGATCACATATGGCCATGCTTGAATGCATCCAATATATCAATATTTATTAAGCAGACAGAAAGTCAATTGAACCATAACTTGCTTTGTGCTAAGAAAGAAGAAACACAGAAGAGGATATGGGAGGATTATTAAAAAGAAACTTAAGAACCCTATCCAAAGTCAATACCAGAAGCTTCTATTTAATCTCTTCCCCTTCCCCCAAATCTTTATGGAATTAAATACACCATCTACACAGGGAACTAGAAAAGATAACTAAATATGAAATGGCCACGCCCTGTCAGAAAACCTTATTGAGTTCTTAAAACAAGCATCTTCAATCTCCATTTGTAAAGATGTTCTGTACCATTCACATACATTGTAAAAGAATTATTAGTTATTATAGATATATATTTTATTTCCCCAGTTGAAATGCATTCCCTTGAGAACAGGGTCATTTTCTTCATGTATTTTAAGTTCTGCAGAAAAGTTTAATAAATGCAAAGTAGTAGATGGTGAAGAACTGACACAGTATATTTGAAATGTATCCTTCATGCAAATATAAACAAAAACAAAATGTTACTTCTCAATATGGCCTTATTCCCTTTCTTGATTATAATAAAAGTAATATTTGTTGAACATTTGGGGTGCCAGGTAGAGGGCAAGAACCTTCCCAATATTAATTACTTAATTCTGACAAACCCTATGAGTTGGGTTTTATTATTTTCACTGTACAAATAAGGAAAATAAGGTTTAAAAACATCAAATTATTTCACCCAACTTTACAAAAGTAGTAATTTAGAAACTAGACATTGAACAAAGACCTTTTTTCTGATCACAGAGACCTTGTTTTTAGACACCACACTTAAATTTCTTAGACCATGCAATGATTACCTTGAAAAAGATCTATATGAAGATGTTTGACTCAGTAAGAAACTTAATATTTAAAATATATTCTCAGCTGTCACTCTGCATCTGACAATCAAACATGTAGAACCACTCTTTATCTATCTATCTATCTATCTATCTATCTATCTGTCTGTCTATCTATCTATCTATCTTTCTATCTTTCTGTCTTTCCATCTTTCTATCTATTTGAGTTGGAGTCTCACTCTGTCGCCCAGGCTGGAGTGCAGTGGCACACTCTTGGCCACGATAGGCTCAACCTGCTGGGCTCAGGCGATCCTTCCTCCTCAGCCTTACAAGTAGCTGGAACAACAGGCGCATGCTTGATGCCTGGCTAATTTTTTGTGTGATTTATTGTAGAGACAAGGTCTCATCAAGTTGCCCAGGCTGGTCTCGAACCCCCAGGCTCAGGCAATCCTCTCACCTCGACCTCCCAAACTGCTGGAATTACAGGTTGAGCCACCGGTCCTGGCCAAACCACCCATATTTAAGACTTTCACTTGTGTATATTAAACAAGGATATCATAAAAGTTGAAGACATTTACCCCTAGATAGTGAGAAAATGGGGCAAGTTACTTAGCAGTTTACTGCTTTATATTCCATATCTGCAATATGAATACAAATTGAGGACATAAATTTAGGTTTTCTCTATATGTGTACATTTTCTTTCTGTGTTTTCCCTTTTGCTCTCCCTTTATTCCAACAGTTACTAGGGTCAGTTTTCAGGGAGGTCTGTTGAAGGGCAGATGAGAGAAAAGTAGCTTCAGTCCTTTATGACTTTGTCTTACACAGGTTTGAGTCCAAGAGAAAAGAGATTTCTTAGGCCAAGTCTAAAATGTGTATCTCAGAGAAAAACAGCAAAATTTAGAATAATAAAGATAAATATATTGTTAAAATGAAAATCAATATAACCTTTTAAAAAAGTACATATTAGTTTCAAAGGAGCACAAGTTTCTTAAACTACTTTTACTTTTCAGCATGTATGTCATATCAACAAAGGAATAGTCCACTGGCTAAATTTTGCCTTCCTACAAAAAGTTACATGTTTACATAAAACAAAGTAGTCAAATAGCAGACATTTCTGATATTCTGTGACTCTTCTTTCATTGACTCTGACTCTTGCTCTCTACTATAACATCTTGATTAAAAAATAAATTGTTATACTTTTCTAAATTAATTGGTTCCAGGAACTCTGAACAATTTAGCTCAAATGTAGAATAATTATGCCACAGCTAGAAGGTGAGATAATGACAGGGACAAAAAAAAAAATGACTTGAGATTAAGGATAAGGCCCCCTGGGGTCACCAGTTACTATGTTTTCTGCTTAGGTCAACAATTGAGAATAGGATCTGGGCAGATTTATTTTAAGAGAAGTAAAGACAGTGGTGGCTCAGCCTGTAATCCCGCACCTTGGGAGGCTGAGGTGAGTGGATTGCCTGAGCCCGCGGGTTCGAGACTCACCTGGGCAACTTGGTGAGACCTCAACTCTACAGTAAATCAAAAAATTAGCCAGGCGTGGTAGCGCGCGGCTGTAGTTCCAGCTACCTGGAAGGCGGAAGGATTGCTGGAGCCCAGCAGGTCGAGGAGGCTGCGATGGCCGGGAGTGGCCACTGCCCTCCAGTCTGGGCGACAGAGTGAGACTCCAACTCAAAAAAACAAAAAACAAACAAACAAACAAAATAAGTAAAGACAACACATTTCGCTAGCATAGAGGGTCTCCACTAATATGCCTCCAACATGAACACTTCTCTTGACCGAATCCATTTCCTCACTTCAAAATATCCTTCAAGCTCTCCTCTTCCCAGTTTAGTGGTTACTGTGCACCTCGTGTTCCTCTTTTTACTATTTCTTTCCTTTCTTATCCTGTAAAACATCTCACAAGAAGGGTTTGTTTTCAGTTTGTAAATTATATTGCACAGATACTAATTTTGAGACCACCAGGTTACCCAGGTAAGGAAGAGAGGGATAAAATTTCCACTTCTTACTTGGTTCAAGGTATCACACAAGATTTCATTTTAAAAAATAGACTTCCAACTTTCACACACACACACACACACACACACACACACACACATAATCCAAGGCTTTAGAAAACATTGGTCTGTTCACCCTTCATTTAATTTCTTACTGCTCATTTACTCTATACTATCTTGCAATCTACTTTCTAATTTCACTACTCGATTGAAACGATCTCTTAAAAGTCACAGCTGGACTTAAAGGATAAGGCCAGTTTATTTGCTCTTCTCGGTCCACATACTTTCCCATCTCTCTGCATTACTTGAAACAACTGACACTACTCTCCTTTCAAAAAAAAAAAAAATCCCTTCTTCACTTTGCCCTTCTTGACCAATCTACTATCCTAGTAACTCTCTGTCTGACCTAAAATCTATCCCGCTGAATCCTTTCTGAATCTCATTACTCCTGCCACTCTATATGAGCAAAGAAATATACAGCAGAGGAGAAATCATTGACTTGGAATCAGAAGACCTGAGACCAAACTTAGAGATTTTTGGATTTTCTACCAAATATAATAAAAATATCACAGAGTCTTGAGCACAATAGTGTTTCATGGCTAATTGTGAAGAAAAGGATAAAGTAATACAATGAATGAAATTAACCTTGGACAAATTGTGAACATAAATTAAAAATGATAGAGTTAGTTGATTTAGAATGATATTTTTTTCATTATCTTCCTTGAACTGAAATTCAGTTAATTTAAAATTTTGGATGATCTAGTTTTATAACCCATGACATTTCTATCGTAACACTGTGTGAGGGAAGATTATTCAATAGCCCGTTGATTCAGTCAAAATAATATGTGCTAAAGGCAGTGGCTAGGGGACAGATAAAATTTTATTCAAAGTATAACAGAACATCCAGTTTGGCTGACTGAACATCATAATATTAGGTTAGATACTTGGGACTCTATCTTGAGATTTTATATATTTTTACATATCTTTAAAAAATAAATACAATAAATGATAGAATTAATGAACACATGATAGGTAAATTTTAAAAATTCTCAACCCTCTTTGAATACATTTTCAGATTTAAATAGTCTTTGCATCTTGAAGTAATGTGATGTGTATTGGCAGGGAGTTTGAATGCAAATTTGATGGCTAACACTGATGGCAATGGTACTTCCTTAGTATGAATAGTTGGGCTTGAGCAATGAGTCATACAGTTATCCTTATAATTATAATTACATCAATTAACACATTTATTTTGTAAACATCTTTGAAAATAAAAAATTTTATATTTTCTCATTTGAGATAATAATTAGGGCTATATTCACGTCACATTCTTTTTAGGGGACATTACAATGGATTAACAAAGATTCAAACTATGGGAAATGGGTGTTTGAAATCATGAGCTGAGTCAGGCTCAGTGGCTCAGTCTGTAATCCCAGCGCTTTGGGAGGCTGAGGTGAGTGGATTGCCTGAGCCCGCGGGTTCGAGACCCACCTGGGCAACTTGGCGAGACCTCATCTCTACAATAAATAAAAAATTAGCCGGCTTGGTAGCGCGCACCTGTAGTTGCAGCTACTTGGAAGGCTGAGGCGGAAGGATCGCCGGAGCCCAGCAGGTCGAGGCTGCGGTGGCAGGGAGTGGCCACTGCACTCCAGTCTGGGTGACAGAGTGAGACTCCAACTCAAAAAAAAAAAAAAGAAATCATGAGCTGCATTTCACAATTTTGCTACATTCATTTCAATGTAACTTCAGTAGGGAAAATGTATCAAAATCTAAACCAAGACACAAAATTTTTAATTACACAAAGTAATGATACAAGTTTATTACTTTTTGAAGTGTATTTCAAATGAATATTGCTAATAAGTATTGTTAATAAGTTTGAAAAATTACAAACTGAAATGTGCATGTTAATATACTTATTTGAAAGATCATGTAAGATGATTGAAAAATTACCACTGACCACTCAAAGATAATATTCGTAGGTGCCAATTATCTTTACAATAAGCAATAACTAAAATTACCATCAGGATGATCTATTAATTACCTTCCAAAATGAGGTTCCAAGAAAAATAAAAGTTGAAAACAAATGGTCATGCCAACCATTTGTTTGAGGTAAAATTTGGAAAGCCCAGAAAGTGGGAACAGAAGTGAATCCTACAAGGTATGAAGTTCATCATATGCAGCCATCAGGAGACCAGAAAAGCTACAGTTAATTAATTGATGTACACTCATCATACCTCAAGAGTAAATAATATAATGAAATAAACATAGAAGCTAGGAGAGGTACATCATAAAAAGAAGCAGATTTAGCATTTTGGGAGTCTTCCATTAGCATTTTTCTCATTGTTTTGAGGGTATTTATTTATGTGCTCTCCCTCCTAGTCTATGTTTAACTTATGTTGGAGAATCTATTCTTATCAATGAATGAATTGATGTATCAAACACATGCTAGTATTACTTCTTAATCATTTGTCTTCTGAGTCCTGCTTTTCTATTTATAACAACTTGTAGAGTTTCAGATCCTTGCAGACCAGCTGTTTTTGGTTTGAAACAAACCAAATACTTGGTCAGTATTAAATTCTCGATAGTTACCATCTGGTGTTTCATCACCATTGACCTAACTCTTGGTTCTTAGTCTCCATCCGTGTTTCTTGTCTCTCTCTTGGTTTTTGTCTCTCATGGCCATCTCTCTGATGTAAATTTACCAGGCCATTAAGATCCATGTTTCTTAAATTTTTAATATTATTTCCAACATTCTTTCACATGTTGGCCTATTTATTTGGAATCCTAAATTCTGGCCATTTCCACTGTGCCTATCTGGAATTCCTAGAGTTTGACCTATTTCAGAACTAGACATTTTTCACCCCCTTTTAACTTCTGAACATAACCCTCTTTGATTATAGTAAACTTTCTTAATCAATCTAACAAGTTTGATGCTCAGCCATCCTTTGACCAATACTGAGATCCTCGAACACGGCTTTTTGCCAGTCTTGAAAACATAGCCCATCAAACTCAGCCCAACTCCTGTTGCCCCACCCCTCCACCTGCAACTTCATACTGGATTGTTCCAAGATCTGTTCTAGAATCAGTACATTTCAAAGCTGTAAGAAAGGAGCCAGAGGGGGGAAAAGTAATAAAAAGTATTAGAGGAAAAAAGAGAAAATAGAGGAACTAGCTACAAAGTAAGAAGTTAAAAAATAATTCTAGATCATAAGCAGAAAAGTAATTTTGGATAACAGAAATAATAGTTTTGAAAATGGAAAAAAAGTAGAGGAATGGGTACAGGAATAGTGCAAAGGAGAGTCTTTTCTTCAGCCCTTTGATCCTCCCATAAGAATCATAGGAAAGAGGGTTTTATTGCAGGAGAGAAAATTGAAACAAATGAGGTTGAGATTGTGGAGGATGTCTCTAAAAAATTGCAGCAAATAATTCCCCAGGGAATCAAGATGCTTCGAATTTAAAACAACAACAACAAAACAACAAAAGGATTAGACCAGGTAATGTTACACAGCATAAATTGCAGTTGGCTGAATCTCATTAACATGAAATGCTAAGAAGATAATGTACTTGCTAACTATTCCTATACACCAAAAATTTGACAGATGTTATCATCATAATTAAAGTTAATAGATTTTTTCATATGCTACATTTAATCATTTCTAAACAAAAGACTAGACAAAGAGAACATACTAATAAAAAAGTAGAATAAAAACAAATACAATACCCAGTTTAAAATGCAATTCTTGATTCTTAGTCTGCTATGTTCTTTCTTTAAAGCAAACTACTGTAACAAAATGAAGTTTGCATTTGGGTTATGTCCAAGGGCACCATTCAATTTCACAATATCTACTATAGTAATTATACTGAGATCATTTAATTCGTGTGTATAGACGTACTTAAAAAAAAAATCTAAGCCTGGTTCGGTGGCTCAGCCTGTAATCCCGCGCCTTTGGGAGGCTGAGGTGAGTGGATTGCCTGAGCCGGCAGGTTCGAGACACACCTGGGCAAGCGAGACCTCATCTCTACAATAAATCAAAAAATCAGCTGGGCGTGATAGCGCGCCTGTAGTTCCAGCTACTCAGAAGGCTGAGGCGGAAGGATCGCCGGAGCCCAGCAGGTCGAGGCTGCGGTGGCCGGGAGCGGCCACTGCACTCCAGCCTGGGCGACAGAATGAGACTCCAACTCAAAAAAAAAAAAATCTATGTCAACAATTGTGGTGCTTTATTCTTATCCCTATGGGCATTATCTTGCCTAACTGTCCTCAAATAACATAATGGAAAAAATAAATATTAAGTGTAACATTCATTAAAGGGCAGAAAATTGGAATCAACGTTGCACTTGGTTTTGAATAGAAGACTAATGTATAGAATGCTATATATCACTCAGGGACCCAAATTCATGTGTATCCATAGATATGTTACATCTGCTCTACTGCAGAGTTATATACACTCAACTGCCTTAAGGATAAGGTAGAAGGAATAAATGGATTAGAACTTTAGCCACACCAATATTAAAAACATTAAAATCTTAGACTCATATATAATTTCATAGTTTATAAAATCCTTTAGAGCTGTGGACAATTTTTATATAAGATTCTTACCACAAACTGGTTTATTATGCTCACTTTAGAAACAAACAGAGTTAAGGATAGGTTAAGCAACATGTACTAGGGCAGAAAGCTAGTCAATGAAGAATCAATACTTTGCAAGAACACAAGTTTTGGACAATTTTCTTGCCACTATATTTGTATATGCCTTAGTGCCTATCTACACATTAATATCATCTACAAATTCAATTAGATTCTCAGAAATTTTTTTTCACGTCTTGGCACATTTCATTCTCTTATTTCCAACAGTAAAGACTCCAAATACCTTATCTCTCCAAGAACTTTAGCTCACACTTGACTTCTGTTTAGAATATGATTACATGATCTACCACTTTGAGAAATTGCAGTTACCAGGAGCAATTACTCAATGTGATATGTACAAAATAACCTGTATTTTCTTTAGTTTCAATTTTTCCTCTAGAACAAAAATAAAAGGGAGGTTTTATTTGCAGATAAGTTTATTCCATTAAGTGCCATGTTTTTTAGTATACTCTCTTCTTTTTCTTATACTGTGTGCTATGAGGCAACCCTCCTACTTCAATGAGAGAAAAGCAAACTTTGTGTCTTACTGTTGTTAAAATTTCGTTGTCAATACTATTAGCCAGGAATTGAGTTTTTTATATTTTCAGTGACTAGGACCAGCATCTTTGTACTGCGACCACACTACATTTGCTGATGCTTAAGTTAGAAAATCTTATCTGACAGTAGCAAAAATAAAGACATTCACATTTTGCATCTTTACATCAATTCCTAAAGAAGATACGATTTTTGGCTGTTAGACTAACTCAATATAAACTAAAATTAGAAATAGAAGGGAAATTTACACGATATTGCTTAAGAATAGGTACCCCAAATATGACGAAAAGGCTGAATTTGGACTCATTTTGTTTCTGCATGACGCTATCATAAAAAAAGTGAGTCAGAAAGTCTTTAAATTAGTCCAGCATATTTTATTTACCATAGTTCTCAACACTGCCTATTGATTTTATTTTCCAAGGTTTTTTGAATTAATGTCCCTTGCCTGGTCCATAAAGGGATTTAAATAGAATAATTAGACTAATGCTTTAGGTTAGAATAGTCCCAGAAACAGCGACACCAGTATCACTGGAAACATATTCAAAATGGAAATTTGGGGTCCCGCCACAGACCTATTGAATAAAAAACTGACAGTGGAGCCTAACAACTTGTGCTTTTAACATATCTTCCAGGTGTTAATAGCTTCCATTTTAGCTAAAGTTTGAGAACCACCGCTTTCAGGTTTAAGAGTGAGGTGGATTGAAGAGGAGAGAACATGGACTCTTTAAACTCTTCAGCAGAGTTTTAGAGAGAAAAATCAGAGAAATTGGCACAGGGTGTTTCGGGTTATAGGTCTTTAGGACCATATTGCCCTGCGTATGTGTTTACCCTCAAAACATCATTCTGGGACAATATCTACAGTCCTCTGCCAGTGGAGGTATGCTTCCAGAAAACTTGTCTTTGGGAGAGAATAAGGAGTTTCAACTTTATGTGGTTTCTGATTAAAAGGAATATAGTTTTATTCCTTTGTGAGGAATCAATCCCATTATTTTCAGAAAGAGTTTTATTTAAAAAAACAACCCTTCTAGGTATCGTTATAAATATGTTATCACATCATAAAATTTGGTTCCAGGGTGAACAAAGTGAGGAACACTCATTTCAAAACGTCCTCACAAACATTTTTGCACAAGCCTCAGGCTGACGATATAATTTACATATTATAGAAATGATACAATGTAATCATACACTAACAGCCTAGAAGCCTCTAATATGTATACACTGTTTAGATAAGAGATCCATACTCTGCAATAAAAATTCAAAGCAATCATCACTAATGAGTTCTAAGTAAGTTAAATGTACACATGATTTTAAATACATAAGATGAAAACACAAATGGTTACATGAACTTTTAAACTAGAATAGTAATATTTTTACATTTTGGGGAGGGTTCAGAAATGATTATTTACAGTTACAGATCATCTCCTGAATAAAAGAAATATGTACTTAATATACAATGTTGCTGTATTATGTCATTGACTTTTTAACTCCATCCATACAAAAATTATTTTTGATATAACAAGAATATGTTACAATTGGTGAGATCATTCTTAGACACTTTAGTACTTTCATTTAAGAGAAATTCTTAGTATTGGAAAGTAACATTTATAAATTTGAATTCAAATAATTGTTATTCACAGTCACCCCTCATTTGGAGGTCTGGACAATGACCCTAGTGTTTCACCTGTCTTTGAATACAGAACGAATCACCAAAGGATTTCTCCTAAGTATATCAGCTTCTGTCCTGAGATTTTCAATACTCCAGAAATTGATTAAGTTAACATATGGTTTATCATGTTGAAGTTTGCTTTGTAGTTATAAATTATGTCTTTAAAAATAGATATCCATAAAGATCTTTGTTGTAAGTTGTGGGTCCAAAAAAACAAGCTGTAAGGCATTTTAAAAGTTGGTGTGATATACATCACATATTTCAATTTTTTTACTTCCATTTCCATTAAAAGCACTTATTTCCATTTCATGAGTAATTTTAACATGCTGGAAATAAAATGATATGACATGTTCTCTTACTATGGATTTAATTAAGAAATTTCCAATTTTATACTCATAGCTTATTTGTATCTATATTTTAAAAATTCTGCTAAAATTTGTTTCAATCAGCAAATATCCAAAGTAAAGGAATTTTCTCACCTTAATTATGATTACATTCATGGACAAGTGTTCAACGTCAAATCCATTTCTCATATAACTTAGTTTACAATATGTCTAGATTCCTCACCAGGAGTCTATTGCCTACATTTTTTTAAAGCAATAGGCAAAAGTATGTTGCATAATCAACTATCAATTACATAACTGTAGACTTGATTTTGTTGAAAGTTCCACACAAATAAATCAGTTCCAAATTAATATCACCATAAAATTGTGTAACGCTTCAGATTTTGCAGTACTACCAGACAAACATCACAAAATGGCCACTTAAATAAGTATTAATTAACTGTGTATTACAGAATGTGTGTGTACAATAGTGCATGTGTACATTTTTTTTTTTTTTTTGAGTTGGAGTCTCACTCTGTCGCCCAGACTGGAGTGCAGTGGCCGCTCCTGGCCACCGCAGCCTTGACCTGCTGGACTCCGGCGATCCTTCCGCCTCAGCCTTCCAAGTAGCCGGAATTACTGACCCGCGCTACCACGCCCGGCTAATTTTTTGATTTATTGTAGAGATGAGGGCTCGCCAAGTTGCCCAGGTAGGTCTCGAACCCGCGGGCTCAGGCAATCCACTCACCTCGGTCTCCCAAAGCGCGGGATTACAGGCTGAGCCACTGAGCCCGGCCAACATTTTTAAGTCTAACTTCCTGTTCCAACTGGATTTTTCCTGCAACAGTTTAAAAGAAACATAAGGTTTGGAGTAATAAAATTCATTGTGTACTAATCCTCATACATTTACTATGTTTATTATTTGAGATAATGTATAAAGGGCATTTATCATAGTTCCTGATATATAGCAATTAATTATTGCTAGTTGATATTAGAATTAGTATTATTAATAATAAAGATATAGTGGTATACGTGGTAAAGAAATAGAATGTTTTCATATAGCCAATTCATACTATTGTGAACCTCACTCGTGTTATTAAAGAAATAAGTTAAATATTCAACAAATAGTGTTTATTATATTCCATATTCTCACACTCTTAGTCAATGGAATTGTCATTCCCTTTGATATTTATCTATTAATTTAGGTCAAATATCTTTCATTTACTTGTCTGAATGCTGCTAGCATCATTGTTTTGCTTTGTTTTTTAATTTATTTTTCTCCTGTTGCCATAGATGGAAGAGTTGAAATCTAGAAAACATGGAGATCACTTTCAGTATTCATTGATGACACCCACATGTTTCTCTATAAACCTATAAAGAAAAACAGTAAAGTAGGTAATAATGGTCCAATAAGATATGGCACACCAGAGTGAGGTAGACAAAGTTCCTCCAAATAACCTGTTACATGAAGAGGGAATTTCATAAAACCAGTTGATAATCTTTGGGATTGTCATCAATAGCCAAACTTTCAGGTAAGCATAAAAAGTTAGGATAATCATCAAAGTTTATTATATCCCAATTTTTCAAATGACCATTACATTTAATGACAAAAGTATTTGGACAGAATGATGTCATATAAGATGGCAGGGGAGAAAGCACCAATAATCAGTCCCTCTATCAAAACAACTATTTAGGGCACAAGACTGTCAGCATTAACTATTGAGAAACTCTCAAGTCTAGTCAAACACTTGCATTGTCCAGAGGGGTACTTAATAAAGAAAGAGGCTGGTACTTACAGAATTTTCTATCAGATCACTTCACTACCTGACTATAGAGATAATAGAACAGAGACCTCAGTGACCACACATTATGGTGAATATAGTCCTTACAAAAATAGTTTAGAAAAATCACTAAAGAATTAATGGTTCAGCAAGCAATATCAACAAAGGAAGAGAGAGAATCTAAACTCCAGAGTTACCACATTAAAATATCTAGATTTTAACAACAAAAAAATTATAAAACATTAAAAAGACAAGAAAGAATGGCTCATCCACAAGATTAAAAGAAATCAAGAGAAAACATCCCTGAGGATGTCCAGACAATGATTATAATAGAAAAAATTAATTTCCTTAAATATGATAATATAGATGAAGAAAGTCATAGATTAAAAAACCTAACAAAAATCAGGAGATAGATATAGTAAAAAGTACTGAAAATCAAAGAAGAGATAGAAGCTATGAAAAGAAACTTACATAAAATTTATGCAACTGAGAAGTAAGATAGGAGAAAATTTCCCTAGAGGAGTTTTGAGTAGACAGAAGAAAGAATCTGCTAAGTGGAAGGTAGGATAATTGGAATTACCCAGACTAAAACTCAAAAAGAAAAAGAAAAAAGAGAAATGAACAGAGCCCAAGGGACTTGCAAGACACCTTCAAGCATAATAATGTATATATTATGGAGGTACCAAAAGAAAAAGGGAGAGGAGGAAAATAAATAATTTTTAAAAATATGAAATAGTGGCTAAAAACTCCCCAAACTTCATGGAAGATGTAAGTCAACACATCCAAAAAGCTCAATAAGTGATAAGCAGGATAAGCCCAAAGAAATTTACAACAAGACACATTATAATCAAACTGCCAAAAGCCAAATACAAAAAGAAAGCAGAAATACGTGACTTGTCATGTGCAAGAGACATTTCGATAAAGTTAGCAGCCAATTTCTCATCAGAAATTATGAAATCTATAGAGCACTGAGATACTATATTTAAAGTACAGGTGCATTAAGAAGATAAAACAATTATGAACATATATGTAGCAATTAATAAAGACCCAATATTCATGCGGCACACATTATAATAATAAAATAAAAAATAGACATTTCTACAATAATATTTGGAGACTTCACCACCTTACTTTCTTTTTTTTTTTGAGTTGGAGTCTCACTCAGTCACCTAGACTGGAGTGCAGTGGCCGCTTCCGGCCACCGCACCCTCGACCTGCTGGGCTCCGGCGATCCTTCCACCTCAGCCTTCCAAGTAGCTAGAACTACAGGCGCACGCTACTACGCCCGGCTAATTTTTTTGTGATTTATTGTAGAGATGAGGTCTCGCTTGCCCAGGCGGGTCTCGAACCCTCAGGCTCAGGCAATCCACTCACCTCAGCCTCCCAAGGCGCGG
>CAUYQG010195370.1:0-56191 GCA_963574415.1 Tarsius wallacei
ACCTCACCTTGTGTTCATGTAAACATCTTGTGATTTTAGTGGGATTGTCCTTCCTCATACCTGAGCAAACACCTGGTGGGTGGGGGGGCGCCCCTCATCCACCCGGCTTTGTGCTCACGTGAAAGTCTCGTGATTTTGCCCGCGAAAATTTAGAATAAAAGGAACATGAAAACCTCCATTAAACGGCTTCTGCTCAAATCCGTTTGAACAGTGGTCCATTCTCTTTCTTTCTCTTTCTTTCTCTCTCTTTCTCTCTCTCTCTCTCTCTCTCTCTCTCTCTCTCTCTCTATCTATCTTTTCTGCGGAATCGGCCCCTGCACTAGACAGGAGTCTAATCCCTTTATTTCCCAGGAATAATCGCCGACGCCACCACACCTTTCCAGGGACACCCTAAATCTCCACGTGGGGGCTGGTCCCCCACACCCCAGAGCTGGTCTTTACATTTTATGAAGCCTACCCTGTCTTCTCCTGCTCTCCTCTGGCTGGGTTTTTCTCTAGGTCTAGTTATATTGCCTTTCCTCAGAACCTGTCTACTGTTCTGGGCTGAATCTGTAGTTTACTTCTTTAATATACCGGAGTATATTTTCAGCTAACTTTCTAAGACAGATGAGAGACTTTATATTTTCTAAGCTCATACAGATATGTAAATGTATAATTTTCCCTTCATATTTGATTGAATGCTTACTGAATATGGAATTGTAGGTTGGAAATAATTTTTCTTTGGAATTTTAAAGACATTGCTTCCTTGCTGGTGGAAAGCCAAATGCTCATCAGATTTTTCTTCCTTCGTCGCTACTTATTGTCTCTTAAAGCATCTAGGATTTTCTCTCTTTTCATCTGGATGTTTGAATTTCTCAAAAATATGTTTAGGCTGTGGGCTTTTATCATTCAATGTTCTGGATACTTAGTATTAAAACTGCAGACTGCAGGCTTTTGACTAAAATTTAGTTTGGGAAAGTCTCCCATAATTTTTTCCTCTACTTTCTCTATTCTTTCTTTCTAGGATCCCTATATTGCAACTATGGAAATATATATATATATATATGTTTATATATGTTTTATATATGTATATATGGTTTTTTTGCTCCTCATTCTGCAATATTTCCTTGACTTTATTAGTTTCCTAATTGAATTTTTACATTTCTTCAATTAGTTTTCATTTCTGGGAGCTCTGTCTTAGTCTCTAATTGACCCTTTTTCACTGCAAATCATTCTTGTTTCATGGATGTAACATCTATTCTAATATCTTTAAATATTTATTCGATTTTATAAGTTTTCTTCTACTTTCTAAATTATATCTGTTCATCTCAGCCTTTTGCTTCCATCCTACTGATTCTTCTCATTTGTCTTGTTTTGCCTACTTATATTTTGAGAAGAAAGACTATGTATAGAATAGTGTGGGTTTCCTCTACTGTTGAATATGTAAGCCAGTTTTCCCATTAAATCTCTCTAATAGCTAACAATTCTTTGTGAAGTGAAGTGGAGTAGGGTGACGTGTTCTCTAGAAGGCTTCACCTTAGAATGAGTGGGTAGGAATCCTTATTGGCAAGTTGAAGACTCTAAATTCTAGAAGAAGTATAATTACTCTGGGGAACAATATCCCCACTGGAATCTGTAGCTTTCTTCCAACATCTTCTGCCACAGAAATTTACAAAATTCCTCCCCACCTCCCCCTTTTTTTGGCCTAGGAGTAAATGCTGGCTGCCTGATGCAATGCAGATATCTTCAATTAATTCTCTGTTTTTAGCCTCATTTATAACACTTTCCCTCCACAGATTTTTTTCATTTCTGAATCTAGATTCTGTCCAGTGTTCCGGTGGGCAGATCTGCATCTATCTCTTCTGTAACTCTAAGATAGCATACTCTTGGCTGTAGTGCTTCTCCATTGTCTCATTTCTTTTTAAGCTTCTGTGTTATATTACAATGTTTTCTCAGGAGTATGATTGGCCACAGTGTGTGCCCAATTTACTTCCTTCCTCAAACTGGAATTAGACTTAGGGGCTTTCAGTTTTAACACTTACCCAGATTTTAAAAGGATGATCAACAACTAAATTATTAACTTGTTACCAGGTTAAATTACTCTTTTTTTTTTTCCTTTTATTTATAAGACGTATGATCAAAACTTAATTTTTTCTCTTTACTCTCCTCAGCTTTTTGAAGTATTTCTTAAAAATACAATATATTAATATGGATCTATAAAACGAGTGAAATCTTTACAGAGAAAAAGTATTGATTGGATTGGCAAGAACTATATATCATTAAGGATAATTTACACTTACCTAGGCCTATATCTAAGTAGTTTATTTTCATAAGAATTCTCAAATGAAAATTTTAATGCTTGACAAAATTACCATAAACCAGTAAAGCCACAATGGTAAGTTGTATTGAATTTGAAACTGCATTGATACTAAAAACAACAATAACAAAAAGCTAACTCCATTGGCTAAACTTGCATATCTTAGTGAAGTGAAATACCTATTAAATACTACATGTATGAATGAATGAATATAAAAAGCAATATAAATTTGTCACCTTCCACTCCTTGCTCCAGTTGCAAGAGAAGCAAATTTTTAAAATTGACATGACATTGTTAGAAGATTTAGGTATTATTTGGAAATTTCAGTATTTCACAAGAGAAACTTTTATGTGACATCTAAATTAAACTTTTCTAGCAATAGAGGTTCTGAAAAATATCTGGTCAAACTTAACTTGCTTCTTTATGATAACAGGGCCTGAAGAGGAAAACAACATATGCTATTAAACGTTTTTAATTAACAGGGTACTATTTTCTCTTATTCTTTAGCTTTAGACCACTGAGGTAATTAAAACTCCCCAAACTTGAACTATTCGGTGACTTGATTTTCCATAGAAAAGTTTCCAGGATTGAATTTTCTGAAAATGGCACTTAAGATTACGTGGATCTAGTTCATGTTGTTCATTTTACAGATAGCCAAGGGAGAGATTAGGTGAAAGTTATTGCCCCTCGGTTATACAATAATTCAGCAAGATTGGAAATCTGTTATTTAGGAAATAATTTTAGTTTGCTGCTGAGGTTACAGAGCAATAAATGGCTCCTTTCTGGATCCTTAAAGTTTACCCAGCACATTTATGTGGCCATTTTTTTGCTCCGTGTACCTATGTATGAGTTAAAGCAATATGACTGTATCACATTTACATTAAATCACTTATTTCCCCATCTATTAAAAGTACTCTTTCTTTCTCTTTTTTATGATCTCTGATTTTGTTTTCACTTCTTTCTCTACTGTCTCTGTTTAGCTGCCACCTCTGCTGAAGACAGTTCCAATATTTCTGTGTACGGTTTTTTAGTAGGAAAGAAAAAAAATTCAGGGTTAAATATTTGCTTTCATTTTAAATTTAAAAACAAGTTTCTTTTTAAATTAGTACTTTGTAAGTGATAAAGTACTATGGAAATGTCACATATTATTATTAGCTGACTAGGGCCTAAATGACATAGTCCAGTTCAAGTTTGTATTTTTAAAAATCTCATGTTACTATTTAAAGTCTTGAAAAGTGTGTAGGTTTTAAATAGTTTATGCAAGAAAAAGTAATGACAAGCAAATGCAATATCTTTAGCTTGATTTTATGATTTAAATATTACTATGAATTTAAAATATCTCTAAAAGATAAAAAATTAAGCATAAGCATACTTAATAGTTGTATTCAATAAAACATTTAATAGTGCTAACATGTATAGTAGTATGTTAGATTAGAAATATATACTTTAACTCCATATTATGAATAGATAAGCAAAAATATTCTTATACAAAAAGAATGCTTTTTTCTTTTTAGTGTAGAAAGTTTGTTTTGATCTTTTAATTTTTTTTTAATATATAATTTAGACTTTTACTGTTGCCAGGCCATTTTTGCTTAATATTGTGATGACCTATACAAGTCACTAGTTTTATGGAAGGAATAATATTTTAAGAATTAAATGAAAAAAGAATTTTATAGGAATTTTTTCTTTTCATATATTAATTTTTTAAAAATAGGACTTTAAAAAAAAAGTAATTAAAGTATGCCGTCTGTGCTATATTTTTAGATATTTTTCAAGTTTCCATTCTGGGTAAGTTATATAGTTATAACAATAAAGAATACAGTCTATTCACATATTTCTTTTAGAGTTGCTGCTCTATTCAGGTTCCAGAAAAATCGTAAAATACTAACGTAGACCAGCCATGGTGGCTTATGCCTATAATCACAGCACTTTGGGAAGTCAAAGTGGGTGGATTGCTTGAGCCCAGGAGTTTGAGACCAGCCTGGGGAACATAGCGAAACCTCATCTCTACAAAAAATTTTTTAAAAAATTGGCCAGGCGTGATGGCACACACCTGTAGTCCCAGATACTCTGGATGCTTAAGCTGAAGGATAGTCTGAGCCCAGGAAGTCGAGGCTGCCATGAGCCATGATCCTCATGATCATGTCATTGTATTCTGGCCTGAGTGCCAGAGTGAGACCCCAACTCAAATAATAATAATAAATAAATGAATGAATAAATACTAAATTGAAAAGACATTATTCCTTCATGGTTTACATTTTAAATTTTACATAAGCCACACATGTCTTTCTCTTACAATAGTCCCCATAACTGAGCATCCTAAATGTAACTTGTTTATAAAAGGGTAGAAAAACAGATTATAGAAAATACAAATGATGTAAACAAACAAACAAAAATGGAATCTGGGCAAGTGAAAAGAAAGCCTCCACAGACAACACCTGTGGGCAAACATTGCCCAGTTCTATTACATGAAGTAATCCTATCATGAGGTTGGGGGAAAGCCCCAGAGAGCAGGGCAGAAGCTTGATGCAGAACAAAGAGCAGAGACCTAGCCTAGACATGGGCCCCATGCCCATCGCTTCATCCAAGGGCATGGTCAAATCACTGAAATAAACTAACCTCACTTTCCTCCTCCAAAAAATGCCTTGACTATCTACCACGTCTATGTCTATCAAATGAAATTATACTTCAAAAATTGTTTGGATAACTATAAAGGACAAAATACAACTCTTTAAACTCTACGATAACTATGATAATGGAGCTTAAGAGGAAAATGAAAGTAAAGATAGAAAATAAAAAATGACCTTAGAGAAGGTAAAACATTTTTAAATTAAGGTGAATTTTAAGGTAATTTTGATTTATGGATAAACAGTTGTAGGTTTAGTTTTGTTTTGGAAACAGTATAGTTCATTACAAATAATAGTATAGTTCATTACAAATTTTGATTTATATTTTCATTCAATAAACTTCCTTGAGTAAAATAAATTCTTATTAATTCTTGGATTAAAAAAAAGACAGAACGCTTTCAAACTTTTCTACTAAAAGTCTAAAGAGTTAGACTAACATGTTAAATAGAAATGTGATTATTGAAAACAATAGCCCCTTGAGTCATTCACCTGGACCTATGGCGATTCCTTCACAGTATGGAAGTGGGTTGCATCTAAATGCAAAGCTAAGAATAATGGGGTCATTGATTACAAACCATCTGCTGCTGTTAAAGTTTGAAAACAGAAATGTGTCCATGTGAAAAAATGGTGCACTGTGTAATCATACCTGCAACATTCAAGAGAACCCATTTTTTGGTTAACCTCCAGACAACATTCACACCTCTCTTCTAAATGAGTGAACTCTCTCTATAATGTTGCAAAATAAAAATATTCCCCACCCTACCATTTGAGCCAATTGAGGAAAAAAAATGTCATTACTAAGATACTGTTCTTTGAATTGTAACTATTTTTTAAAATTTCACTTTCTAAACTAAATGTTACTTATTTGATGTGCTGGGACAATCTACGCCTGCACTGGTCTGCTATTGTGGTGTGTCTGTCTTTGCTTGGACATATAGAACCTCCCCCCAAAAAAATTTGGTGGCGTGAGTGATTTTGTTGTCCCATCTACAAAACACCAATGGCTTTCTTCATTCTAAATTAGTCTAGGACCCAATGTAGGTTGGGTTCTACCCAGAGACAGCATCTTTCTCCATGGTAACTAGGTAAACATGGCCAATTAAGTAAAGAGTTAGGCATAAACTATAAGAAAAACGTTTATAAAGTTTTGTTTGTAAGGCAGAATAGAGCTGCCACACGGCAGTATTTCAGATGAGTCTGCCTGGAATTGCGTAATGTGGTGCTGCTAACTAAACAGTGTGGCTTGTGTTTGAGAGCAGCCTCTACATTGGGAGAGGTCTGGCTCTTTCTCTTGTCTTTACTGCAAGGCCCATTCCTACTGCACAACTCTGTGCCATGTGGACTACACTTGTTGACATAGCTGGCCAGATGTCTGCTACTGAAATCACATCCAGCCATGTGTCTCCTCTTCACCCACTACTTTATTTTTGTTGCACTTTCAACCATATTTTGTGGCTAATGATGAGACAAACACCGTGGTGAAGGAGATGCCAGTGGACTACTGTGCTTTTTCCTGTGAGATTTTTTTAAAGATAAATGTACTTTGCAAATTTTTCTGTCTATGCTGAAACCGCGTAATATTTAGAACACGCTTAGAAGGAGAAGGTAGTATAAAGAAAAGAGGTCAGAAGGAGGACTACAGAAGGCTTAAATCAAAGGTGTGAAATTTGTTGATATTGATTCCCACTGCTCATTTGAAGATTCTACATTTTCTTCCAACCATCCTTTCTTCAGTCCCACGACTCATAGCTTTGCATTAATGCACTCACCACAGTTCCTATTCTCCAACACTCACTTTCACGTTAAACTCCCTTAGTGGGTTGTAACTCTCTCTTAAAAATCAACTATATTTTTCATATAACCTAACTCTGTAAATACTCATAAAGCTTAACATATATTTACACAAAGAGGCTATTCCAGAATAGAAGGCCATTTAGTAAATGTGAAACTGACATTATTTTTTGTAACTTAATAGAAGGCTGAGTAAAGAATAAGTACTCAATAAATACTCGTTGAATTGAATTGATAGCAGCTTAGAAACTAAGGACAGACACAACAGGGGATGGATGAGCCAGACTGGGAAGTTGAGGAAATTGTTAGGATACGAGCAAAGGCATGGTCAGACCCTAAGAGAAGAAAGGAAGGACATTACGCTTTATTGTTATATCAGTGTTTTCTCCCATGTTACAAAACACACTAAAACATAGTAGCTTAAACAATAACCATTTTATGTGCTCACAATTCTATCAATTCTATACATTAATCACATTGGCTGAGTTCAGCTGGGTGATTCCTTTGAGTATGACTTCAGTCATGTGGCAGCTGAACTGGGGCTGGATGGTCTAATTGTCCTTACTCCATGACTAGCAGTTAGTGCTGTTGGTGAATCTTTGTGTCTGTAGCAGGCTAACTTTTAATGTGATAACAAGCCCTAGTGCATGAATACCTTTCAAGTCTTTCATTACATCATTTGGCTAATGTCCCATTGTCCAAAGCAAGACCCATATCCAAACTCAGAATCAATGTGGGAAGGAATGATCCAAGGGTCTCAATTTTAAAAAAGGCATGATTCATTAAGACCCATTACTATCCCAATCTTCCACAGCTGTTATATTGTGTGATAACAGTTGTGTTGGTTGTTGTTTCTACTTCCCATAGAGAGACTTGCTAGGACTTGGAATTGGTATAGCTAAAATTCGAGTCCAACAAATTATCCCTTACAAAACAGCTCCTCTCAAACTATCTTCCCAGTAGCGCTTCTGGAAGTTCGATTTCACCAGCCATAAATTTGCATACGAACCTGGAATAAATGGCAGCTTTTTAATATATATCTTATTAAATTGCACTGGAATATAGTACATTCTAGTGCATTGTAGATAGGCAAATACGGTGGTGGGACTGTTCGAAAGATTTAATTTGGCTGCCTATACTTGTTGGTGTACATTTTTCCAAGCATATACTGGGGTGATAACTACAAACAAAAATTTGGGTTCCTGGCCTTTTAAATTTCAATTTGGCCTTTTAATTGTTGATTACATAATTATGGTACTTTATCACCTAATCTGTCCAAATACCTACTATACTTTTTGGCATTCTTTGTATTTTTGCTTAGCAACCAATCAAGCATGGGTTGAAATCCAAGAGAGAGCACTATTGAACAATGGGCCCATAAACCCAACAAATGAAGGGTGTAAACTGTCTTACAGAAACAAGATCAGTTGCTTTTCATTACATGCCTCCGGGTGGCCAAATGCTTGGGCAGAAAACTAAACTTGCTTAAACTAGCTAGCCACATTTACACTTCTCCGATTGAAACACAGTCTTTCAATTTGTGTTAAGCTATAACTGTAAGATAGTGTTATTATTTGCCAAGTTTTTAAGTGGCATGAAAAGACAGATCAGCAATGATTGTTTATAGTTTTGTCCCCTAATTACTCCCAGTAGGTTACCTGGAAGCCTATTGATTCTACGATGAACTGGATTGACTGGGAATGTATATGTATTTAAATTATCTATTCTCTTCCAAAACTTATATTAAAAAAAAAAAACCAGGACTATAACTGTTGGCCATGTTTGTGTTGCTTTCTCTCCTTTTAATTTTTCCTTGGCAAATATTATTCACTGACAGCTCAATCTTAGGGGCTATGAATAGGCCGCTCCATATGCATGCAGGGTTCTTCCTAAACCAACTTATTAGTTGCACCAGATGTTATTATGCTTCTTGAAATGCAAGCTTAAAAAGTGATCTTAGTGTAAGTTAATAGACAATTCAGTGAGCAGGTGTTTCATTGATAGGAGGGAGTGAGTACATTTAACACACAGGAAGAGTATGAATAACTGCGGCCAGAGAGCAAACTGTGATAGATTGTGAAAACAGTTCCAATTCTTCACCCTCTCCAGTTTCCACATATTTTGCAATGTGACTTTGCCATTGGTGCCATCAAGAGGTAGAGCTTCTTCCTTACTCTTTAAATCTAGAATGGCCTCGTGACTTGCTTTGACAACAGAATGAGGATGTAGATGTGTCTCTCTGCCAGTATCAAGCCCACATCTCGAGAGGCCTTGCACAAATTCTCTTTCCGTTGGGTGCCCCTTCTCTGTGGGAACAAGTGTGAGATAGCCTTCTGTGTGAGGATAGCCCATATATGACAGACTTGAGTCATCCTAGCTAATTTATTGAGCTAGCCTAGACCAGTCAGTCTTTAGTTGACCTGTCAATTCAGACTCATAAGCAATGCCAAAAGAAAAAAAAGTCTTCAAAGTCTAGCCTTGATGGCTATCAAAAGCACCTATTCAACCCATAGACTTAGAAATAATGAATGAGTATTAGCCAGACATGGAGGCTCATCCCAGCACTTTGGGAGGCAGAGGCAGGAAGATCACTTGAGGCCAGGAGTTCGAGACCAGCCTGGGCAACATAGTGAGACCTCATCTCTACAAAAGATGAAAAAAAAAATTTAGCCAGGCATGGTAGCATGTGCCTGTAGTCCCAGTTACTTAGGCTGAGGCAGTCAGATTGCCTGAGCCCAGGAGGTAGAGGTGAATCGTGGTCATGCCATATGACAGAATGAGACCCTGACTCAAAAAAAAAAAGAAAAAGAAAGAAAGAATGAATGGGTGATTGTTGTTCTAAGCTACTTGGATTTGAGGTGTTATATGGCAAGAACAAACTGAAACATTCTCCTTTCTCTCTAGCTGGTCTGAGAAGCACTTTCTTCAGTGCCTTTTATAAACGGTCAGCTGAAGAGTGCTTGCAGTATAGCTAACCCTAAGCTGACTGGTAGTTGTCTTTCCTTGACTATATATTTAATTGTTGGTTTGCTCATATAAAATTTAAATTTCTGAGGGCAAAGCACTGAATGCTTTTCTTTAAATTTCATACAAATCTCAGCAAACTATCTCTACTGGGGTTTTGATAAGTATTTGTTGATTAATTATTTATTATATTATATTCCTCTGAAACACCTATACATTTAGAAACATTGTTTAGCTTAGAGTAATAGGCATCTATTATTCTGGTAAATTCTGTTGATTTCGCACAGACCTGGTAAAATGGACTGCAATCTCTCTGTGCCTATTACCTAGATAAAATGCAAAATAAGTTTGAGAAAACATTTTGTTTCCTTCTCTTTCCAAGCTTGTCCCAGCTGCAATTTTCTGGATTGCCAGGCCAAACTGATGCAAAGCAAAGTTTCCTTCTGGTCAGAGATGCCATCAATAATTTTCGGGAAAATGAAGGGTTAATCCCTGGGTGAGTGCCGGTTCTGGCAGCTTTTATGTGTCATAGTCAATCACAGTGAAGTCATTGCATCCTACACACTGCCAGCCTCCTCTGGTAACTGATGAGGCACTTTTGGTAATAGCATTCTCATTTCCAGACATTGCCTATTTTATCATTTGCAACTGTAGGATATTTTTGACATCCTTGTTTCTTTATGTAAGATCACAATGACTTTATGTCAGTAAATTTGTCGGTGCACACTGGTCTGCTATGACAGGAAAAGCACTAAATGGATGTGATTCAGTTTTAAATATAATTAATAAATTATTGGGAAATATTTCTGTTGTGAATACATTTATGTTTTGTCAAATTCTCTATTTAATCCATGTGCTCAGAAAATAGCTAGTGTCAAGTGAATTTTTTATAAGAAGCGAGAATAGGCATCAGAATTATTACAAAGTTGGCTTAGTGACAAGCATTTACTTTAAATAACGTTGTCTTCTACCTAAATTATGGATATCAAATATACAAATACACACATTAGTCTGTTTAATTAGCTGTTATACTTCATTATTATATCAAAGCGGGAAGGTACAGGAAACCTGCTGCTTGCTTTGTTGGAGAAGGCTTCAGAGTTAAGTATTTTTATTCCAAATTTTTGAAGAAGAAACTGAAATCAGAGAAATTCAGTTATTTTCTCTAAGTTGCCCAGGGAGTAAGAGGTAGATACATGATCTAAATGATGAATGTATAGTGTCAAAGCTCTTTTACATTGTGCTTCTCTGCTTCCTTCCGAATTCCGGGAGCCTCTGCTCTGCTGCGGCACCCATAGCCTGTCTGGACTTCCTGTTGTGATTTCTTAACTATATCTGCCAGCCTTGAGTTTCTCAGATTTTTGCTTCTGGAGCTTTCCAAGAGTAATTTCCCTGCCCCTTCATGTCTATTTTCTGCCTTTCTAGCTCTCTTTGATTTGGTCAATTCTGTTCTCAACCAAGTTTCAATTCAGATAATGTGGAGTATAAGGACAGACTTTTCCGTTATTACTGACTTGAAGGGAACCACTTTACGTGTACCCTAGTTCACAATGGAAATCAAGAAATACAAAAGTAGGATTTCTTCCTGATGAATACACACACACCCACATACACACACACACCCACACACACACACACACCATGCATACACACACACCATACATACACACATACCACACAGACGCATAGATATGTATGTGTATATATATTCCCTCAATTTCTCATGCATACAGTTTCATATAATAACTGGTACTCCATTGTAGTACTTGACTGAATTAGGAAGAACCTTTAGATAAATAAAATTAGAATCAGCTTCTTTTTCTTTGAATTCCTTCCCCAGGGCTGCTATGTACGGATGTTCAAGTTGTGCATTACCTCTAGGGGGACATCATTCACATTTATAGTATCATAGATTTGGTGTATTGATTGTCAACAATTTTGAGGCTGATAACAGTATAGTGTCTTAAAGAAGCTGAATTTTCCTTAAATCTCACAAAGCCATCATTTAAAGTAGCACTGCCTGCTTGTTTTTGAAGAGTCGTGGCAATACAGGAAGGTCTTTAGACTCGCTTTTCATGCCTCTTTCTAATAACTAAATCAGTTTGGTGGTTATTAGTACTTTTAAAAATATGTATTGTGCAGTAAGACTTTGAGAATTAAAATAGTTTTGAATCAGGTGGGTCAGATATCCAGATTGATATATCCATATATTACAGGGACCTGGTAAGTTGAATTGTGGGCATGTAAATATGTCTGGGTCTACCTGCAAGATAGCCAGAAAAATCTATGTTTGAGCAACTCTTAAGGTATCTAGATTCTTCTATTAGAGAAGAAAAACATGATAAATAAAAGAAATATGTTTTGAATGTGAGAACAAAATTGTCCACCAAATACTTGCTATTGTAGTAACTGTTAAGTTTCCTTAGTGTGTGCATGTGTGTGAGTGTGTGTGTGTGTGTGTGTATCTTGTTACTACTGTTGTAAAAGATTTTACTTTACACTTGACCATCAGAAGATAAGAGGATTCCCATTCTAACTTTTTCCACTTTATTCACAGAACTGAAATAAAATTACTGTTGTGAACCAAAGCTTTACTTTAGGGACAGCTTCTTTATATTCCATGTTAAATAGATTAAACAAAATGATCAGAAAGCTTTAAATCATTTTTTTTCTTCCTTTGAGGTCAATACTAGGTTTGCCCAGTGGTCAGCTTTGCGTTTTCCACTCCTATTTTAATGGGCACATAAAGACCATTACATTAAAATTAATTCCCATCAGGGTTTCCAAGAATTCTACCCCCAGTGGAGATTTTAGGAAAGTTATGCCATTCAGAGGCTGAGAAGAAACCCAAAGAAATCATTATATCAGGTGAGAGTTAAGAGATTTTCACACAGGAAAAGTAATTGAAAAGTATATATTTTGCATAATGAAATAGATGACAAACTGGGCAAGCTGGTCTATTAATGAGCCTCCTGTAAAGCCAAGAAGCCACCGAAGCAGGGAGTGAATGCATGAAGAGGGATCTCTGATCTCAACTTTTAACAATCAATTTTAATCAAACCATTTGAGGCAGAGTTCTTAGGTCCCTATGATGGTGAGGGCAATTTGAAAGAAGAATAAAAGAAGACGTTTTATATGAATTGCAAAGTAACATAATCAACTTGGAGTTATGATGAGGAAAACTTAGTTTTACTTTGGATTCTACATAATTCCGCATTTATTAAGGTCATGGTCACCTAGTTCATTAGACCTTTCTTAATGATTGTTTTTAGAGATGAGGTAACATGACCTTAGGCTTCTAAATCATGTTTCAGTTAAAAACTGGAAGAGGGCAGTTTTTTTTTTTTTTTCTGGAAAGGTTCATCTAATATTAACTAAAATGAAAAAAAAAGCCAACAAAAAACAAATTATTAAGAAAATTCAAAAGTCTGCTGCATATATAGACATTTAATGAATATTATACTTGTAGTAGGTTGTCAATACTATTTCTTTGAAGATGTTCTGCCAAACAAAGATTTATGTAAACAGCTTCTTCATATGTTTAAGGACTAAAATTCTATGTTTCTTATTTTTTTAAAGGGTTAGCAAAAGAAAATATTGTTAGTAGGTGTGTGATGTACTTTTATTCTGATTTTTTCCAGATTGGCTGTACAATTATCTCAAATTCCTGGAAAGCTGCCAGCTCTCCACTTCAGTTTGTATTGCATGGGTTGCATTCTAGGACTGAACAGCTTACTAATGTAAAATGAAGTGTACCTTTAAAGAAAGAGTGTATCCAAACCCAACAGCCTGAAAACTATTCATGTGGAACTGTGGAATTACATAATGTGGTAGGTAGGTGTGTGGGTCTCTGTTTTCCTCTCTGTGAGTCCAATAATTTATAGTACAATTGATGACTCTTAACCCTGGTAGTGCCTATTAGAATCACCTGGGGGAACTTTAAAAATAATTACCCCACCCCCAGAGATTCTGCTTTAATTGGCCTGGGGTGGGGCCCAGAGTCTGTTTGGGTTTCAAACTACCCCAGATGATCCTAATGAGTAGCCAATGGCGAGCCGCTGATTTTAATCTAAACTATCTCATTTTCATGGATGAGTACAAAGATCATGGAGGCAAGGCTCAGAGCCAGGACTGACAAAAGACAGTATTCCTTAAAAGAAGTGAAGATTCCTGCAGCCATAAAATCTCATTTCCCGGAACTTACATTGTAAATATTAATAATTTCTTTTCATCAGAAAATAAGAAGTAAGGCTTTAATTTGACAACTTTATTTCCCTTCAATGTGCTTTTCAAAGGATTCAGAATTCCATGTGATTCAATGATAGAATCCTTAAATGCAGAAATTTTCATTTTATTAAAAAAAAAACTTTATATTGTAAGTCCAGTGTTTATAATAGTGCCTGGCATATAGTAGACACTCAATAAATATTTTTTGAACAAATACATGAATGAATTCATTTATAGTTGACCCATTACATTATGGTTTCAAAGGAGTAATTGAAATATAAGCAGCATAGTGATAGATGAGAAAAACTACAAGAAAGCTTGCGATAAATCATGATAAATTGACAAGTTAAAAAAAAATCAACTAGTCTTTTTCTATTTATGACATCAAAGAATCAGACTTTCTAAAACTACCACTTTAACTTTGACTAAAACTGACTCTGTTTTGGGAAATGAGTCTCCTCTGTCTTACTTCTCTTCTTTTTGCTATTTCTTTTTTTTTCTGTCCTTCTCACTCTTCTCTGTCCTTTTCTTCCTCTTTCTCTCACTTCTATCTCTTTTCCCCTCAATGTCCCAAACCAATCTCTTCCTTTTCATTTCCATCGAGGCTGGAATCTCTGCATCACTCTATCCAGTTTTATCCTGCCCACAGCCATCCAACCACTAAGATTTGTTAATTCTACCAATGTATATTTTCTGGCTTCACTGGCTAGTCTTTTTCTAGGTATTCACTCCTAATATTTTATGTTCTTGCCTCTCCAATCCAGCTCTGTGCTGAAGAGTTCTTTTTTTTTCAAACATTTATTTGTTTCTGTGACTCCTCTCCAAAATCTATCATTATGTCTGTTCCTTGGATTCCGGGTTTCTTTTATTATTTTTTCTTTTTGAGTTGGCGTCTCACTCTTGTCACCCAGGCTGGAGTACAGTGGCATGCTTATGGTCACCACAGCCTCCACCTCCTGGGCTTGGGCGATCCTTCTACCTCAACCTTCCAAGTAGCTGGAACTACAGACACACACCACCACGTCCGGCTAGTTTTTGTGATTTATTGTAGAGATGTGGTCTCACCAAGTTGCACAGGCTGGTCTCGAATGCCCGGGCCCAGGTAATCTTCTTGCCTAGGCCTCCCAAAGTGCTAGGATTACAGGCTGAGCCATGGCGCCCGGCCAGATTCTTGGTTTCTTACTAAGGGACCCAGCACTCTCCCTTATTACCCTAATGTCCTGCCTCACTAACCCTGGCATCTATCCATTCAGGTTTTTTTTGTCATCACATCATCGTATTTGCTGTTACTGATGCCCCAGGTCTTTGTTCATATGAAAATCCCTTTCTCTGCATTTTAAACTTCTTTTCACTGTTGAAAGCCCAGCCCATATTCTGCCTCTTCTGTAAAAACTTTCCTCTACTGTCTGTGATTCAATAGCATTTGACTTATTCTTCTATCATAAACCTTGTATAATACACAGCAATTTATATGTCTATCTCCATCACTAGTTTGTATAGTCCTTGAAGGCAGGAACAAACCATGTCATTTATTATCTAATCTCTAATCCCTCCAACGTATTAGCTGCTTAAGAATACTTTTGTGGTTAATGAATGGTTATAATTCTGGAAGCTTTAGTCACTCTAGTCAAATTGTGATATTTTTTGATTAAGAGTCCCAAAATGACCCTAGATAGGCAGTTATTCCCCGCAGCACACAAGGTGATGAGTCATTGTCAGGGAGATATTTATCTGCTGCAATATTTTATAGTTAATATTTTATGTCTTTAAAGTTGTGCATAACAAAATTACTTTCCCAGGCATTAATGGACAAAATGAAATCATAGGTAAGACTCACCTTGATAAGCCTGAAGGCTTATATTTAAAATACTTATAAAGTATTTAAATTTAAATTTAAAGTTGTAGCCATGTCTATAATTACTACTTACTGAATGCTTCTTTAAAAAGCCAATAGGAGGTGTTATAGTCTCTACTTTAGTTTTGGGAGACTGTAATGTGACCAAAGTCATATAGCTACAGTTTTAGGTTGGATAGATTCCAAAGCCTATGCTAAGTTATACCGAATCACTGTAGGATATGTTTGTTGCCTTTGTATTTAACGTGGGACTTATCATTGTTAGAGTATATGTGCTTTAAAGGTGTTTTTCTCCCTCTAGTCATGAGCTCATAAAAAGAATTAAAAACATATATTGATTTAAGTTAAAATGTGGGAATAAATATTGTTGTGTTGTTTACCCATATTCTTCTATTGACATTCTCATCTGACCAGTAGGCTACACTTTGATCTGCTGGGCCAAAGGCATCTTCTGAGTCATGGGAGCTGATAAATCCGATTGACCTATGTAAATTTTAAACGTATGATATATTTTGTTTCCCAGCACCTTGTCTAAATGAATCCAAATATATTTACTCCATACAAGTTCTTCATAGAATAAAGAGATGGTGAGAGAGAGAGAGAGAGAGAGAGAGCTCTAATATGCTTCTTAAATAAGAACAATCCACTTGTACTTTTTCTTTTTGATTCATGTCAAGCTCTCTGTACGATTAATTAGTTAAATATAGACACTTTAGAGTCTTTTCTCATTTTTATTTCGTCATTATATAAGTAAATCTATCACCCACCTTCATGAATCAGTATTTTGAAATAGCTCCTGTTTGATTTGACAATTCCTGAATCTAATGCCATCAAATTACTATTAATTCTAGACAAAGGGCACTAATTTTCCATTGTGCAGATCATAAATAAGTCTCATGAATAGATTTTTTTTTAAACCTTAAAATATGGCAAACATTTTTCCTGGCAATATACCACCTGAGTCAAATTTGATGCCAGCTGGGTACCACTTTTAGGGCACTCATCTTAGCCAGTGTATAATTATCAAACATGGATTTGTAGAATATGTAGGATTGTGAGTCAAGATGGAGGTGTTGAAAGTAGAGGTAGGGCCTTTGTTTGTCAGAATATTCTAATTTAGTCTTCATTGAATTTTCATTTTAATTAATCTTTATTTCATAACCAGAGGGTTTTTACAGAGTTCCAGAGCATGGACTGGGTATAGAGAGAGAAAAGCGAGATCTCAGAATCCAGTCTCTTGTGAGATCACAAAAAAAATTAAAAACATATATCTACAGATGGTAAGACATGGAAATAAATATGCAGTAGGAATTATTTCTTCAAGAGGGAGGAATGTGCTTTTTCTGCTAGTCAGGAAAAGTTAATCACAGGAGAAGACAAGCAACTTTGGTTGAATCTGAAGACAGAAAGAGCCAGATTAAGGACTAGATTGCCCAACTCGCTAGCCAAAGCACCACTGCTTAGGAGGCAGTTAAAAAAAATATCAATGCACTAAATCAGACACACAGCACCCTTCAACTTGTGCTTCCACACACATTCCCTAATTGGAAAAAACAAAGTGGGGAGGGGAATCAGTACTATTTCTGCTACAAACTCAAGTGGCATCACTTTCTAGCCTTGACCTAACTTTGTTGACTATCTTGCAAGACACATGTATGAGTTGCATAAACCTCACCAAATCTGAGACTACAAGCTGTGCATCACCTGAAGTCAGTGGAAACCCTGAAATAGACTTAATATATGGCACAATGCTTTCCCAGAGGAATGTCCTGTTTATTCTTTATATTCCAAGTGCTAAAATATGTCTCTCGAGTGTGAAAATACAGAACTATTTAAGTTTGTTAATAAAAGTACGTTTTGCCCAGTCTCAGCAAATAAATGGAGAACACTATTTAAATATTTAAAAAATACTATTTTGGGGATGTGAAAGAGTATCGTACCTGGGGATGGGGTAGGTTACCCATCTGTCAGCATCCAGTCCTGTCTGTGGAGAGATAAACAGTTCCATCAATCAGTAGAAAGTGGCTGAATAAATAGTTGATGCAGAGTTAATGGATCCCCCAAATGCCACCAACTGAGGGAGCCTGCATGCCATAGATGGTCTGTACTGGACCATAGTCCTTTGCAAAATGTTAACATGCTTCACTAAATCATATGGTCACCTCTGAGCTTGTTCAACAAGCACACTTAAAAAGGGTCACCAGATCTTTTCAGGGACCTGTAATTTGTTGGAGCCAGAAAGAGATGAATTTGAAAAGTACGGCTTCCCTGCTGTAGAGATCAAATCCATTGTCCGAGCTGTGTTTTGTTAACTTTGTACATAGGATCTTCTTTAGCAACTAGGGAGACACAGCTGCTCTTTATATCTAGAAGTGAAAGAAACGAGTCTGAATGGAATATGTTGGCTCTGCTGAAAATGAAACATTTGCTTTACTGAAGGACTTGGGGCTCAACCCTGCATGTGAAACTTCCGCCAGAGCTCAAAGTGGAGGGAAAAAAAAGGGAGAAAGCTGTATAATTTGTTTGAAGTTGTCAGGCACACACACACACAAAAAACTGGCCAACAGATGCGAGAAACAACAAAAAAGGATATTTTAATTTCTCTTTCTAGATTATTAGTTAATTGAATCAAACAAAGGACTATGAAACAGGGATTTGTCAATGTTTTCTAAATCACCCCTATTTTTATGACCGTATGGATAATCTAGTTGCTTCTGTGTTTGCTATCAAGGAAAGATTAGAAAATTCGAATGTTTGATCTGCATGTGCTTCTTTTTGTGCATAGGGAATCTACTGTTCTAATAGATTTAGAATCTGTATTTGATATTTCCAAATCCTTTGGGAAATATACAAACAAAAGGGCAGGAATCACAAAGCACTGCCTAAGGAAAGGATTCTCTTTGTGTTCCATGTAGTGCCTCTTAATTCTATCTACCCACGAGTCTCTGACTACTCTCTGAGTGCACAGGTTTTACTCCAAGAACAACTGAAATATAAGAGAGACCGAAAAATAAGGGGACAATTTCATAAAAAAGAAATCAGTCAAACTAATTATTGTGACTGACTAAATGACTGCTTTTTTTTTTTAACTCTTTTTGCCTCCCCTGTTTTCATTTTATTCTTATTTTAATGAAATTTTTCACTCACTACAGAACACGTTAAATGCTGGTTATTATTATTATTAAAGCCTAATTTGGGACATATTTTTATATCTAATTGCTGTTATGTTCGTATCAAAGGTAAATCATAACAAAATTCCTTTAAAATAAACATGAGATTTCTTAGTTGAGAGGTTACTTCGCAGACATTGCTTTAAATCTTGTCTCCATGCTTAGGATAATTTTAGTAAGGTCATTACATGAATAAATGGAAAACTTCACAGAAAGTCTAGCTTAATGAATATTTCCTTCTTTGTTTATTGACTAGCTGAAACCAATATTTAGAGATACCTAGAAATAATTTATATTTTACAAAACCCTTGTATATTCTCCTCAAACTATTACTTCTGTTATCACATTCTCAGTCATCTCCCCCTTGTCTGTCTTCCCTTTCCTTCCTCTCCTGCCACCGCCTTTTTTTTTTTTTTTAGCACTTGCTTTATTTCAGGAGCAAATGTTTCTTTTTTCCTTGGTTAGTTATTTAAAATGAAGTCAGGGACATATAATAATATGCAGGACACAAATAGAATACACTTTGGGGGTGTTTCCGGATTTCCCAATTAAATACAAAGCCATCAGCACCGATCATTGCAAATACGAAATCTAATCGCTTAGCATATTAGAAGAGCAAAAAGAAGTTTCCCCATATTTCATAAATTGAGTCACACTCTACATATTTTATCTTCAATAATGTATGCATTTTCCAGCTGGCTAAGGCTGCAATCTCTCTGCATTTTGGACATTTGTCACTCTATTCAGCCAGGCAGGAGAAGCCCCTGTGTAGCAAGCTCCTTGCACTGCAGGCATAGCATCTGTGAAGGAGTTGCTGACATCTGATGATTCAAATTGCAGAAATGATCCAGGACAAATTATGAACGTCTGGGTAGTGCCCAGAGATTTTGAGCTGAAATGACTTTGCCCTTGGAGCCTTGCAGATTCGGTGAACTCTTGGGGCCACAAGCTTTCGTGTACACAGTCTCCATAGGACTTTGCCCACAGGTCCTCCTCTCTGTGTCAGTTATCATCCCGGCCAGCTGAGTGCCAACGGAGCTTTCCTTGGCCTGAAATGAAAAGGAAGTGGTTCAAGTTTTAGTTTACAAACCCTCAAGGCAATTGGAGCTTTCTTTGAAATGTAAAACAGTCCTCTATCAAGCACTGCTTAAGGCATCATCCAACTATCAAAGTCAAAGATGATTTGATAGAACCTTACAAATCCTCATAATCTATGGTAAGTAGTAGTAGCTAAGGCTTTGGCTCTGTGTTTGCACGTAGGGCAGAAGCAGGAGGATAATTTATCCAACTTTAGGGTAATGAAGTGTTAACAAAAACCACATGAAGCTATTATTACAACCACAGGCCACAGACTGCTAAGAGGGTAAACTCTCTCGAGACGTACCTATTTTCAAGGAATCTTTTGCATCTCAGCTTACCTGAAGGCATTTGCTAAACCCAAGGTGATGTAGCTGAAATACCATGATTCATTAGCCCTAATGAACAATGCTGAGCATACTGTCTCTAAAATATAACCCGCTGACATTGATATATATGTACTTTAACTCATTCGTCCCAACTTTATTAGGTACATATGTCTACAGCAGACACAAATGAAACATTCTACAACTAGGCTCCAAGCCAAAAACTAATTTATTCTTTAATGTGCTAGTGATTACTTGGTGGTTCCTTGAGCAGAGATGACAGGTCTGAGCTAATGGAGTTGTACTGTAAGTTAATATAAATCATGACAGAGCAATTAATTACAGAAACCACTGCAAATCCCTTTGTTAGTTTTCCCCATCACCAGAAGGATTTAATAATATTCATTTTGCTAAGTTCCAGTGACATTTACAAGTCTTAAACCATTTTTAATCAAATCAATATCACTGGCTGCTAAATTTAGTTGTGCTTTGCTTGCAAGTCCTGGAATACATCGATACTAATGTTTCCTACCTTCTGTTCAAATGAATCACATTGAATACCCATACTTCCTCTTCATTTGTTTACATTGAGTAATTGGGATCTGAAAAAAAGTTAAGACCTGGAGAACACAGACTACCAGCAGGAATGAATTAGCAGGTAGAGGAGAAGATCTATAAATCAGTGATTACGCGGGCATCATTGTATCTAATGTCCTTCATCAGTTTCCCCTAATTGGCCTAAAGAAAAATACTCCATGATCATGGAAATAGATTTACATTTCTGTAGACATTTTCAAGTGTGGTAGGTTAAAAAAAGAAAGATGAGATTTAGGCGCTGGAGCAATAAGCTTTCATAACAAAAGAGCACAACACCCGTCCAAAAGCGCCTCAGCTTCATCTTCGTGTGTGTTCTTTATTCTTTAGACATCTATAGATGACATCTTTTTTAAAAATTGAATAAGTGGAAATTAGTTGGTTAGTATGGTCGTAGAAATGCTAAATTATTATTATAAAGAATAGTAAAAAATTCTTAATCAGGAATTGATTATGTTATAGATTTTTGGAACAAAATGACCTGCTGTTCCTGGATGGCCGTGCTGCTAGATCAATATCAAACTCTTTTTTGTTTGTTTCCTTTTTTCCTGGTGAAAGCTCTATCTCTGGAAAGAGTACAGCTCCCATAGCAATGTGCCTGCACACATTCAGTAGATTTTCTGTGCTGTCCTACCTTTTTTGCATAATTGCAGATTTTTATTGACTCTTTATTGACTTGCTTTCGACTTGATCTGTGGGTGTCCCTGACTCTGAGCCTTAAAATGTGAGGGAAGCATTCTTTCCAGAAAGGTCACTGTACACGTGTTTTTATATTTGTCATGCTTCTTTGACTCAGAATTTTGTGCTTTCTGCTGTAATCATTTCTGTTCATTTTTCTTCCTTACCAGATTGTAAACGCCTTTAGGACAGGGACCTTGCTTTACCCATTTTTTTTCTCTATACTATCGGTACCTAACAAAGATGTTTCCACATGATATTGTTCAATAAATGTTTAGTAACGGAATGAACATATGCTACCCAGATGGGAGGGTGAGGAGGGTGTAAAACGCAAATCGGTTAATCAAATAGCTTGTAAGATAATAGGTTGGGAGCAGGAAAATGTTGCTAACCTGGGGAAGATGTTTTAGAGTGAAGAATTGACTTGATACAGGCTAGCAACAAAACCAGCTCTTGGGGGTAATTCTGATGGCTTAGAAGATAATTGTGTCTTTGTACTTTTGTGGAAGTTCAGCTTTAGTTCCTACTTCCATCCCTGGAAACTGTGATGTATCATAAAGAGACTTGAATGGAGAGTCAGGGCTTGAACTCCATACCACTTTTCAGCTTTGTGACCTTAAATGATCCCCGGTATAGACTTGATCTTGGCGAAGGCACTTAAGCTTGTCTGAGCCCCAGTTTCCTCAACTTTACAGTGAGAATAAGCAATGCCTATGTGATAACACCGTGAGGATTAGGGGAGCGTGTATGAAATTAACTGGCACAAAGTCATGTCCGAGCCCTACTCCCAGAGAGCCAATAAATGGTGATCATCACAAGAAGGAGATAATTTACACCTTTCCATGCTGCAGGACATATCCTGGAAGAGACATATGAGTGACAGCTTTCTCTTGGTGTTATTTATCCAGTCTGGACAGTGGAACTTTGCATTGATTACACATCTTGGCTTCCAAAAGGGGCCAATTCTATCTGTCTTTCTAGGAAAAAAATTGATATAAAGTGTGTTGCTTTTCATGTGTATCAAGATAAATAATTCCGATTATCATCCCACTCAGAAAAGCAGGATGGGAAGTTATTCTTTTTTTTTTTTTGAGTTGGAGTTTCACTCTGTCGCCCAGATTGGAGTGCAGTGGCACGCTCCTGGCCACCACAGCCTCGACCTGCTGGGCTCCGGCGATCCTTCCGCCTCAGCCTTCCAAGTAGCTGGAACTACAGGCGCGTGCTACCACACCTGGCTAGTTTTTGATTTATTGTAGAGATGAGGTCTCGCCAAGTTGCCCAGGCAGGTCTCGAACCTGCGGGCTCAGGCAATCCACTCACTTCAGCCTCCCAAAGCGTGGGATTACAGGCTGAGCCACCGAGCCGGCTGGGAAGTTATTCTTAACAGTACCAAGCCACAGAGCCTCTCATGTTCCCTGTCAAGAGGTATTTTAAGACTCTTTTCCTTATTCACTTGAGACCATATTCTGACACAATGGTTAAGGAGTTGGCCTGTCCCTGTATTTTTGGAAAGGCAATGAACTGTTTTTAAAATACATAATATAATCTCTAGTAAACTGTATAGGGAGCCACAACCAAGTTTGTAAACTTTTTTGAGTGAAGTACAAGATCAGTGGCAAAATGGTTTCTGCTAATACTACAGCCACTGCTTCTACCACTATTAATATTACTACTGCTACTGCTGCTGCTATCTAATATTTATTAAGCACTTGTTATGATTAAATATTCTAAAATTTTCTCATATATTAACTCATGTAAACCTTACAAATATCCTTGAGGTAGGAACTATCATTGGGGAAAACGGAGGTCCAGTTAGTAAGTGGCAGGGCTGTGATTCAGATTCAGGGCTGTGTGTCACTGTCCAGTTTGACTCCAGAGTTGGTGCTCTTAGTGGAAAAGGTCCAACACCTTGAGTCTGCATATTCATATCTCAATCTGAATTCTTTACCTAAATAACTGTGTAGTCCTATAAATCCCCTGTTTCTCTGTACCTCAGTTGTTTCAACTGAAAAGTGAAAATAAAAACTATAACCTTAAAATCCTTTGGTTTTAGTCCTCACATGGATTGATCGAGCCCGCGGGTTCAAGACCCGCCTGGGCAACTTGGAGAGACCTCATCTCCACAATAAATAAAAAAAACAAAAACAAAATTAGCCGGGCGTGGTAGCGCGCCCCTGTAGTTCCAGCTACTTGGAAGGCTGAGGCGGAAGGATCGCCGGAGCCCAGCCGGTCGAGGCCAGGAGCGGCCACTGCACTCCAGTCTGGGTGACAGTGAGACTCCAACTCAAAAAAAAAAAAAAAGTAGTAGAACTGAAGTAGTCTTCTTCCATGTAAATTTTTCTGATTGTTCTTCCTCATCTTCATACCCCAAGAGAGGCCTATTCTTCTTTTCCCATTCTCTTTTTCCCAAATGATGTTTTGCTTGATGAGGATCCTGCTCTCAAATCATTCTCAAGTTAAGGCATAATCTACAATTTGACTAGACCCTGAAAATGGAAGAAAGGTGTTGATTTGGCATTGAGGGCAAGCCTAATTCAGTCAAGAATAAAGGAGAGGCCTAATTAATGACTCAGGAGGAATCAGAAAGGAATCCACAATGGCACGTGAGCCTGGGACAAACTGAATCAAGTTATAGTAGAGCAATTACCTGTAAATTCTTCTGATGTCAGAACTTTAACTGAGTCCTAGAATTCCTAGTTCAATCCAAACTAAGTAATAACTCAAGATTTTATTTTTTAAGTTAATTTATTTAGTTAGTTTGTTATTTTAAAGATGTGGGGTACAATTCAGGATTAGGTATACAAATGGTAATTGTACAGGTAAAGTTTGGGCCTGACTTTGGTCCCCACTTCACCTGATTTGAGATCAGGTACCCTTACAGATAAAGTGTGCACCCACCCACCCGGCAGTGTCCAATTACCGCCAATCCCTTTCTCATAGTATTATAATTGTTCAGGGTCTGCTTTTGAGTGAGAACATGTGGTATTCAGTTCTTTGTTTCTGTGATAGATCACTGAGTATTATAGATTTTAAAACTCTTCTGAGAGCTATCTGCTATGACCTTAGGAGTGGCCTAGGAAAGTGGACATAAGAAGTTGGGGGGGTATGGAATGTGGGGAGATGGAAGACTACAACATCATAAATAAGAAGTGAGAGATAACTTCAGTATGGAAAACAGAATTTTTCTTTACTGAAAGGTAGAAGATATCACAGAGTTTAGAGGCATTACAAACAGAATCAAGAACTAGCACCACCAAACCACACACCTATATAGATGACTACACTAGTTTTCCTCAGCCACCCTTCTTGGAGAAGACAAAACATCTGATGTCCTCTACCCAGGAGACAAGGAAAAGGAAATAGTCCCTGCATTAACACCCACTACTTCCGAGCTAAGAAATTCTTTTAGTCATAATCTCCTCATCCCACTCAATAATCATAAGGTCTTGAGATTAATTCTCCATTCTCTCCAGAGCAAGAGATCATCTGAGAAAGGAGGGTGTCGAGTCTCTGATCGGGATGGCAATAAGCCAACAGAAGCACGTGAGTTCTCCAAGAAATCTGAGGACAGTGGATGGCCACCACCAGCAGAATTCTGACTCCCTAAGCACTTACTCATGCAGCGTCAGCTAGGTTCATGGCCTCAGAATTGGTGGGACAAGCTAAGCACTTGGATAAATGGTACCCACTGCTGGCCCGACTACCCACAGTAGAAGGGCAAGAAGAATGCAAGGTAACTCTGCACCCAGGCTTTGATGAGTTACTGGAGTCAGTAGCCCAGGAGGAAGTAGCTAAAGAAAAGAGACATAAAAGACAACAGCCATGGTGGAGATGCCCCTTAATTTCATCTCCTCCCAAAGTCACAAATCTGGAAGGAGGTTTGTGACAACTCTTGGTGACTGTTGTTAATGTTTGGTGCACAGGATCCTTCTTGATTCTGCTCCACACTAAAATGGCACCCCTGGATGACTAGAAAAACTTAAGTATGTAGGAGGGAAATTCAGCAACAGCCTAGTAGAGCCAGTAGTTCAAAAATTTGCCAGTTTCTAAACACCTCAGTAAATGTTGGACTAATGACAATAAAATCATTCAAAATGACCACTCCTGTCCCTCCAGCTTTGCTTTGCTTTGGTTTTCTCAGATGGGTGTACCTGTGCATCTCTAACTTGGTTAGCCATAGGAAATTCATTAAAGGCCAGGGTCAGTCTGGAGAAAATACCTGCCTTCACAGTGTGAGCAGTGGAAATTTTGCTCACACACAGACAGGAGCCAGCTTGTGAACATCTCTTTAGGGGCTGCATTGGGACATGTCTCAACATGAGCACTTCAAACACCGACTGACTCTCCTGCCCAGGTGCTTCTCAGAACTGTCACATCTTTTGAGGCTCCCTCCCTCTCACCATCCTTGCCTCAGAATGCCCACTCCTTGAATTCTGTGGCCCCAGCTAATCCAGGACACTTTCTTAACCATGGAATTTTCCAACACGGTCCTCATTTCAAATGTTTGGTTTTTCCAAGAAAACATAAAACTATGCTATAAGTTCCATTATTTCCACATCTAAATTATGTCTTTCATATGCTCTCTTATACAACATGAAAATCCTCTTGCTAAAATTTTTGTTCCAATTTTTTATTTAAAACACACCATTCATCTATTGCCAAAATATCTAGGCCTTACACAGTCAAAAATTAGCCTGAATGCCATAGCTTCTGCTCTTCAAACCCCTGACAGATGCTGTTAGTGGAACACAGAACTCTTCCATTGAAGCTTCATTCTACTCAGAATCTGCAAAGCAACATAATCTTCAAGGCTAAGAGTCATCATCTGTCAATCAAATATTTGTTCTAAGCTTTGTAAACGCATTTATACTAAGATTTCACTGTCTAATAGATTAATGTAGAGCCTCTTGCAGTTCTCTCTTACCTAGATATCTGTATACCAAGAAATCTGTATTTTCTGTATTTTAAATCTCATATTATGCAGTAAATGCATTTTTTAAAAAGACATCTGTGTGAATAGTTTCTTTATCCAAGGACTGCTTCTCTAACTGTAAAATTTCAGGAGTTCAAGTGAATGGGAAAAGCAGAGCCGAGGGCCCTCCTGAATCTTCCAGTGGAGTCCAGTGGGAGATCCCAATTCCTCCTATACCCAAGACAAGCCCAATATATAAGTAAAAAGTGTTCTTCAAATTGGGACTTTGTAAGTCTTAGAAAAATAAAGTTGCTAATTCATGAATCAACCTATTATCTATAACAAAATACCAAAGATGCAAAGCACTCTACATTCACGGGACTACCTAACTACTCTCTGGTGGCCAGATAAGTTCAGGAAGAATCAAACTGCATTTTTACTCCCTACATCTTACCACACTGTCAAAAATGTGTGCACACATGAATCATGTCCATAAAAGATGATTTGTAGATGTATTCATTATAACAGAGCTATTTCAGAAAATGTTTGGTGTCTGGGGGATTATTTTAAGGATGATAATTAGCATGCATGTACCACCTCCAGAAGTAGATCTGTATTAGCAATGCTGTTTAATTTCTGAATTTATAATGTCACATTTTATGAGTTCAAATAAAGATGAAGAAAAGACCCAAAGTTGACTGCCACTTCTAAATAGCATCACTGAACTCTCTGAGGACAGTTTACAGGGATAACAATAATAACTTGAAACTTTTGGACCAATTGCTGTAAATTTTCCATTAAAGCCTCATTTTGAAATATTGAATTTCAAGCTACAGAGGTAGCTTGATTCCTTAGTAAATCTATAGAGTGGTTGATTTATGAAATTTGAGTACATAGAGTAGTGGACTATTTTCCTTTAAACATAGAAGAAAAGGACTGGCTGCCGATTCTGGACTGTATTCAATGACCACAAACCATCAGGACAGCATATTCATAAGCATTTTTCTTTTGAAATTAAAACCGTCATAATAAAAGTACAAAAAATGTAAAGCAAAGTCCTTTTTGTGCTTTGACTCCCACCTTAGAGGTATAGAGGTACTTGAAGAATTGGAATTTGCAAAGACCTTAAGATTTGACCCTCGTGTATGTAAGGGTTTACTATAATCAACAGTAGAAACAACCTAAATGTCTACTAGTCAGATAATAATAGAAAATGCTGTCATCAACTGCACAAAGTAATAACATGAAGTGATTAAAGTTGTCTTTAAAGAATGTGTAGTTAAGTAAGAAAATATATAAAAGCACACACTAACATCTTAACAGTGGTTGGTTACCACTTGGGGGGAAATCTAAAAGTGTAGGGCGGGAAAGAAACTTATGTCTAATTATTGCACTATCTGAATTTTTATTATAAAGCATTTTCACTAAAAAGTAATTGCACATGCAGTACAATTGCAATTTCAAACCAAGAAATGAACTGATCTCTGTATTTACTTCTCATATTTTTCCATGCTTTCTAAATATTCTTCAATAAATATGTACTGTTTTTTTAAAGAGGGGGAACATACATAATTTTAAAAATATGTCACAATAGTCTCTTTTAAAAAACTAACTTTAGTAATATAAAAATCATGAGATATGGCCTGTGGGATTCCTCACATCACAGAGAATACGACCTTGGCTCCCCAGAAGCTTATGCTCTGCTGTGAAGACAAAGACAAGCTGCAAATTTTAAATATCAGGAGGAGATTTAAATAACATCACACAAGCAAAATTTAGCATCAAAAATCGGTGATATACTCTAACCTCAATTTACATGAAAGCTTATTTCTTTTTGTCATTGAATGCCAAGAAATTGCAAAGCTAGAAAAAATGAAAATAATCCATTATGAAAAATTGGAAGATGTGAGCCTGAGACTGAGATATGTTTCCTTTATCTTTTAAAAGGATAGAACCAAGTACTAGACTATCAGTAATAAAGGTTTAATATTACTGAAGTATCTACAAACTAATTTAAAAATCAGTTGATCACTGATTTACACTAGGTTGTCCAGGTCTTCTTTTCTAAAGACAACAAAAGGCAACCCACAACAGTGACGCAGAAAGACACTGAACATTGCTGTGATGAGAATGCAAATTTCACAGCCCTGTGTATATATGTTTCCACTGAATGTGTGGATAGGTGAATGAATGTGACAGAGTAGGCAGGTTAGAGTAGGAAAACTTCAGGGTTGTCAGAAAAATTTCAAGCTCATTGATATAGACAGCAGCTGGTGCAAACAAGCAAATCACATAGCTACAGGAAACTTCACACCTACCTGTTAGACCCTTATGGGGGGGAGGGGCACGACCTTTGTTTAAAACATTGCTGTGAAGGAAATAAAATTAGGGGTTATTACTGGCTAGTCTGAATGTATGCTTGTCCGTAATATATGTTGTTTCCACAGAGCTCAGCTCACTGGTTTACAGAACAATCTGGTATGTTCATCAGGAAGAGTGATTACTACATCAGTAGTTGCTGGAACCACAGTCTATTGTCCTGATTATTCATTGTCAAGAATTCCTTGTAATCAGATCAGTGAAACATGGTTATCCCATAGCAGTCCCCTCAGGGTCACTCACACTGTTATCTGAGCCTGTGCAGAGGAGAGTTTAGCCTATACTGTTTAAACACAGGTATACAAGTTTTCCAAATTGTTTCAGCTGTTGCTGCTGAAAATGACATCCTCATGCCCATGTCTTCCTTCCATTAAACCCAGCTATCCAACTGAACAAAACTGAAGTGTAAAATCAGTAGGCCTTGTTAGTCAGGCTGACATAGATGCTTGGTTAGACAAGCAAGCAATATGCCCAGGAAACATAAATGTATACTTCATTCCCGCCCCCCGCTCAAAAACATAACAAGGAAGATGCTTTGAGAAGGAAAAAAATTATGGTATCAGAGGCCATTGTTCATAAAGGCTCTGTTTCCTAAGTAGCCAATGATTCTCTACGTGAATCTCAGCTGAAACAAAGAGAAGAAATATTTCAGAACTTGGAACTTGGAAGCAAACACTTCAGGGATTTTGAGCTGGCTTGCATATTCCCCACTGGGGGTTTTGCCAGTAGCCCATTATATGCAATTGTAATTTTCCTTTGCCCTATGTGGGACACCAAGAAATGGGTTTTTCCTCTATATTTTAGAGAAAAGTATACTTTAGAGTCATTTCTACCCATCCAAGTAAATATCAAGCGAGCAGAATTTCTAATCAAAATACATCCAGCAGGGGATTTTCAAGTTTTAATATTTTCTGTTCTTGGGGCAGATGTGTATCTATACATTGTTGCATATTTTATATATTTATCTATTTTGAAGATGTACAGCATCCTTGACAGTACTGTGCTTAAGGACAAGAGCCCCACCTGTTTCTGTGAGAAGGAGACATCATTATAGGATGAGGCCAAAGATCATAGACCTCTATTTAGGAAAGTGTCCCAATGCTCTTATCCATACACAGATGAGTTACTTGAAATTCCACCTAGTAATCCTGGGAAGCAAGAAAGGTTTCAGAGATGAATTGAACTGAGTATGCAGCAAACATTCCCAGTCTGATTCATAGAGGCTTGTTTGCTGGGCTTTCCTGGGGAGGCAATTAAAGGCAAAGGTCAAGAATAGCCTTGGTCAAACAATCAGAATTAAGATTTGGGTCCAAAGTCTACACTTCAGTCTATACTTGCCTAATGCATACTTGTGTCTGTGCATTTCTCGTCCTTCACATCACCACAAGGGATGTCCACATTGTTCCATTCATTATATCCTCACGACCACAGTCTGGCAGCTTTTGTTGTGCTTAAAATCCTGCATGGGAAATATGTGGTCTTTGTTGAGTTCTTTGATGTTGGTTAAACACACCCCCACCCAAAAAGTATTAACTTTCTGTCTTAGGTCCCTGAAATACTAAGAAGGAGAAGGAAGAGGAGGAGGAGGAGGAGGAGGAGAAGAAGAAAAAGAGTATCAAACACTTATTTGGCATTTATTAGGCACTGTTCTAAGCACTTTTTTTTTTTTTTGAGTTGGAGTCTCACTCTGTCGCCCAGACTGGAGTGCAGTGGCCGCTCCCAGTCACCGCAGCCTTGACCTGCTGGGCTCCGGCGATCCTTCCGCCTCAGCCTTCCAAGTAGCTGGAACTACAGGCGCGCGCTACCACGCCCGGCTAATTTTTTGATTTATTGTAGAGATGAGGTCTTGCTTGCCCAGGCGGGTCTCGAACCCGGGGGCTCAGGCAATCCACTCACCTTAGTCTCCCAAAGGTGCGGGAAGCTGAGCCACGAGCCCGGCTTCTTTGTCTTTTAAGTGGGGATAATTATACCCACCTTCTAGAATACTCATGTGTTAAATGTTTTAAAACATGTAAAATAATTAGAATACTGAATGAATAACACCTAAATATTTAGTATATGTTAATTTGTATTTGCAATTATTCTGAGTATATCAGTTTTTAAAGATTATGAACTCTCCCAGAAAAGTGGACATTCAGACACAACTATAGATAGTTGTAAATATACAACTGTTGGTAGTTGTAAATAGTTCACAATTCTCCTGAAACTTATACTCTTATCCCCTGTAGATATGCTGTGTTAACTTACCACTTGTCATTGTCTACCTTTGAGGCTGTAACCTGACAGGAGTGGGACAGTCATGGGACATATCTGAAATCATCCAGAAAAGTGTTTGTGTATGAATTCATCTGACTGAGGGTCCCTAATGTTTATTAGGTAGTCCAAAAAAGATCTGTGTTCCCAAAAAGGGTTTTAGTATTGATTTTTGTTGGTTTATTTATTTTAGGGAGGGTTGAGAAGAGCTTGATAAATAACAAAGGCTGTTGCTTTTCTTCTTTGGAAGTTCATTTTTTGCTTTTAATTGTGGACTAAAATCTGCAGCCAGAGTGTATTTTACAAAGGCAAACAGCCACAGACATTTGAAAAACCTGCATTTGGACTGCATGACCACCTGCACAGCTGCCAGCAGTCACCACAGGCTTGTCTTGGGAGCAGCTGGCTGGGGGTGGGGACCTGGGCTCTGTATCTGGCACCTACACTGCCTCATTAGATGATCTTTACTTTTGTGAAACAGTAAATAGCAACCTGTGTAATTCTCACTCGAGAATTTGAAAAAGCTTCTCTTCTCAAAAGCACTTAGGGATCTTCCGGGAGAGTCTCTGGGTACTTAAATAGACCTAGCACTGACTTTTTTTTTTTTTTTTTTTTAACATTCTCTTTGCCAGGAACAACAACAAGAACAAAAAACAATTAAAAGTTGCTGTTGGTATTGTCATGGAACAGCAGTTAGTAGTTGTAAAATGAATGAACATGTGAGGCACACACTGAAAATTTGACATGCTTTATAAATGCTAAATAATAATAACGATGTCATGAGGCTTTCATTTTTAAACTGTCTTAATTTCATTCTCAGTTTGAGATTGCAGATTACAGTAGTTAATTATAGAAATTGGCCCAGAGTGAAACTTTAAATCAGATTTCCATTAAAGTACATGATTGCAGCACATTACTTTGTAGTGGGAGAGAGGCGAGAGCGGCATAATCTCTGGTTGAGTGCGGTCTTCTCTTCACCCTGGGTGGTGATTTTCCTCTTAGTGCACTGAGGTATACAGTGTGTCCTAAACAATCCTGTGCCCCTGAGCTAAGCAGCCTGTGTTCTTCTATGTCTTGCTTCTCTTGTAGAAATCCTAACTGCTTTGTTGGTCTTGGTCAAACTCTTTCTCCTCCTCTCTCTTTCTCACAGCTTGTTTTCTCACACTCTGTTTTGCATCCTCTCCCCATCATTCTCTTTCCCTCTCTCCCTCTTCCATCACCTCTTCCTCTTTTCCCTACCTCTCTGCCTCCCCCTCTCACTCCCTCTGTCCCATTCTCTTGTTCTCTTGCATTCTCTCATGCTCCCCCTCTCACTGCTTCTTGAGTGCTCTCTCTCTCTCTCATGCTCTCACGTGGTCACTCTATTTTCCTCATTCTCTTAAGCACTCACTCTTCTCTCTGTCCCTCTGTTCCTCTCCTATCACCTCCCCTCTACCTCCCAGGGAAGCTGCTTTCAAGACTTGCTTTCACCCGGTTCAGATAATGGAAGGAATAAAAGGACGCAAGTTCCCATCCCTGGCCTCTGGCACCAGCCACTCTCTGCCTCACCTGTATCATCTTGGGTTACTTCCCCAATCAACCATGAGTTCCTCAGTGAAATAAGTTGGGTGATATCTCTGCCTTTGTCCTGGCTGTTTCCTTTATCTCAGAGCCTTTGTCTGTAGAACATCATCTATTCCAAAAACCCTGTCTCATGGCAGCCGCCTGCATCACTGTCCTCTGCCCTGGTCTTGGCAACTGTAGACCCTGTATTGTAATGGCCAGTTTGCTAGTCTGCCTCTCAAACTAGACTTTGAATTCTTTGAGGACAGTGATGATATCTCACTCTTCTCCATATCCCGAGGATTTAACTCTGTGTCTGGTACAAGGGAGATGGTCATCAAATGTCTATTTATTATGGTCTGAGTAACGCTCGGCTGCTCTCCCTTGATACCAATAAATCAAAGGAGGCAGAGAACTAGTAGGAAGAAGTTTATTTCTGAGTTCGAATCCAGGGAGCAGAGCCAGACTGGAGGTCATTCTAAATGGTTCTGCTCACCCTCCAGGTTTTTACAGTTCACTTTTTTAAGTCCAGAGTTTTTAGTACCTATATATTAGCCACATGACCAGCAGAGCATCGTATAGAACTTAAGTTTCAGCCACATTTATCGATAGTGACATTTTTTCGGTTCAGACTTCCTGGTGCCAGGTATCAGAAGTATCTCATAGCTTTTATCAGTAGGGCCTGGCAGAAGCATTAATCAAGCTTGCCATAGAGTAAAGGGAGTTTACACGGCCTAAGACATCATGCATTATGCAAAAGTTACACAAATCACAAAACTCATTGTTATATTGCTACAAAAGTTATACAAATCACAAGACTTACAATTACATTGATACTATTATCAAACTTATGACTACTCAGAAAAAGGGAGTAAATGGGGATTTGAGTCTTTCAGTTGATTGGGCATCACCTACAGGAAAGTCAAGGATCCCCTGAAGCTAATTATTGTGAGTGCATAGGAGATAAGGGGACTGACTATCAGAATTGTTGTTCAGGAATGTACAGGAGCGCTTGACCCTTTGCCATGCCCTTGTCTAGGGGCTGTGACAATATGAACAGAAATTAACAGATCTGTGTATCATATTGAAATTAATCAATTTATTCTTTAAACCATTATTTTTGGATGATTATGCCATGCCATGGATTATGCTAGCTGCTGATTATAAAAATATGGGGAAAAAGACATCATCTTGTTTTAGAAGAACACAAAGATGACCCACACAAGGGAGTTATATCTTGGGGATGGGTGAAGAGGGCTGAGAGGAGAATAAACTACATTGGAGAACAACAGCAACCTATTTCTCAGTAAGTCTAACAAACCCAATTATTCCCCTGTAATTGGAAAAGAGTGTTCCTCCCTGGGTTCAGCACCAGCTGAAGAAGCTGGCTTTACTTTTAGGTATAAGTTGTATGAACAGTATCTATTTCTAACATTAGGCTAAGACACTGACATATGAGAGACTCATGCGATCTTATGCCAACTGAGGAAACATCAGATTCACAGCCCCTGTTTGACACTTACTCTAGAACTGAACCACAGAGTCACAAGCATCTTCCCTCCTTCTTGCCCTCCCCTCACCTATTTAGATGAATTCACATAAGTTTATTGTGTATTCTGTAGCTACTCTAAAGAATGATCACACAGTTTTAGATGGGTTTGGTGAGACAGGAAAGCTTCCCAGAGAAGCTGCCATCTGAACTCGTCCTTAAAGAATGTGCAGGTTGAACCTGGCAGAGAGAGGTGTGCAGGTGCCAATGTGTGCTTTACTAGAAAACCTGGTTTTTCTACACAAAGCTTACTGAGCCTCAGCAGTTTCTGAGTTTCTCCATGGACCCCGTGGAGTCATTATTGCTCTTAAATGTTTTTCTTCCATTGTTCTGGCAAGTTCCTCTCCATCCCACAGTTATTTGGAAACTACTGCTGTACCAAGCCTCAATGCTAACAGCATTTAATAGCTGTCATTAGAAAGCAAGCTTCTGCTTACCAGTCGGCCTGCTGTGAATGGTAATGGGAGATTTCTTTTTTGGGAGTAGCCCCAATGCCTAATTGGTTTGAAAAATATTGCTCATTTATTTTATTCTTAAGACATTACCTTTGTATTGAACTTCAGTAAATTTGTGTTTCCTTTATATTCAAATTCAACATAGTCTCAGTCTCCTGAAAAAAGCTTTTTTTTTTACTTCTGTCTAGGTACCTGCCCACTTTCATCTTTGCTTGCTAAATGCATATATAAATATCCATTAAGTACGTTTAAAGCCACATGCTAAATATTTCACATGTATTATCTCATTTAGGTTTTTAGCAACCCTATGGATTAGGTCCTATTATTATTCCCATTCTATAAATAAAGAACTGCTCAGGAGAGGTTATGTAACTTGACCAAGGTCCCGACTCTAGCAACGAGCATGAACAAACAAATCAGTAGGCAAACTAGGGAGCTGACTTTTTAGCCTCACACTGCTGCATGTTAGCCGTGCGACCTTGGGACACACCACTTGAATGGCCCAATGGCTTTATTAGCTACAGAGGGCCCACCCTCACCATACTAATGAATAGGGAGTTGGGAAGGATTAAAATTAAAGAAGAATTTACATAAATAGCACTTTCTAAACCATCAAGTGCTATACAAATGTAAGATATTCTTTTCTCATATGTTTTGTTTAATTTAGCATATTAAAATAACAGGATCTTAAAATGGCATGAAGCACATATATGCTTTGCAATTAGTGTAGCATAATCTAAGTGTGACTCTATTGTTGGAATTTTGATGCTTCCAGCTTGATGAATAGCCATTTTCTGTGGGTGTTATCAATTAATCTAGGTAATGAATTCTCTTCATTATCTCATTCTTCATGTTAATTATACAGGATTTTCTTACACCTATTTATCAAGTCAGGACAAGTGCAATTTTTTTGGTCCACATGCCTTTGAATATGGAATATGTACAAACAAGTTAACATGATGAGTTTAAATCTGCATTTCTGAAAAATTCCAGTCAGTGGCTTGAGTTTGTCAGTAGCTGATATGTTTACTTATGGTATAAACTTGTATCTTTTTATTTTGAAGGAATTTTTTAATCAAAAATATTGATATCTAAGATAATTAAACTATCTCTGGTTTTTTAGAATAAACCTCTAGCATATCCTAGAGGTATAGGGGAAACATGGAAAAGTTTGAATCTTTACCTATTAATACAAAACAAAAAATTTTAAAATATTGCATGAGACACCATGACAGATAAAGATTTAATTATAAATCATGGGGGAAAAGATATAAATAAGTGCATGAAATTTTAAATGGCATTACTCATAAAAAGAACAGACAATATTTTTAAAAAATAGAAAGTAGTATGTAATAAATGGACGAATGATTTTTGAATCCATTTTTAGTCTAGAGGAGTGATTGATGTGATAATATGGGTTAATATGGTAATATTATAGTGATATTAGTTAACTAAATATTAACTTTACTAATACATTTTGGGCTTTTTTTATATTTTATGCTCTGTGTTAAAAAACCAAAACAAAAAAGTAGTCTTATTTTAATTATCTCTATTTAGCCAGTTATTTTTGAGACTATGACTGTCAGCATTTTATGAAATAGGTAATTCACTATTTTTGATTTCAGGTTGAAGCCATCCTCGTCAATATTTTTGGTGGGATCGTCAACTGTGCCATCATTGCCAATGGGATCACCAAAGCCTGTCGGGAACTGGAACTCAAGGTGCCCCTGGTGGTCCGACTTGAAGGTAAGTCATGGTTGATTTCCACTGGGCCAGCACTCCTTCTCCAAGGTCAGGTGACCAACATCTCCTGGAGTCACAAACTTTGAGGTAACATAAGGAAACACTGGACTGAGTAAGATGAAACAAACGCAGTACAACAGGACTTCCCTGGGTCTCTAACTGGCTAATATGGATTGCAACTTTCCAAGAATGGCAGGTGTTAAGATGCTGTAAACTTCCCAACTTATTCCAGAGTGAAAGGCCTTTTATTATTTGTTCAGGGAAAAACACTCTGAGAAATGCTGCTCTAAGAAATAGTCATCATGGGAGAGCAACAGTTCTTAAACTTTTTGATCTCAGGATCCTTTTATTTATTAAAATTGAGGACCCCAAAGAGCTTTTCTTTATTTGGGGTTATATCTGTCAATATTTATTAGTTACTTTAGTTAATAATTTGATAACAGAAATTACTTGGAATTATAAAAATATTTACTTATTTCATTTAAAATTCTTAATTTTTAGTATTTATATAATATATATAAATATGTTGCATGTATTATATTTTATGAAAAATAGCTATCTTTAAAAATTTTAGTAAGAATAGTTGGCATTGCTTTACAATTTTGCAAATCCCTCTCTTATCTAGCTCTACCTGTTTCTGCATGAAATCTTTTACAATATATTGTTTCAGTTGAAGTACAGTAGAAAATTTGGCCTCAGATATGTATTTAGAGTTGGGAGGAGTTTTTAATGGTCTTTTCAAAGAGTTTTGAATATTCTTCTTTAGTTCTACACGAAGAGCCTATAGATAATAGTTTCTTAAAGACTAGTTTTCATATGGAATCAAACTTTTTCAATGAACTTATATTAAAATCAATCTGTCTTGCACATTAAGTGGGTTTTGTTCATAAGGAATTCACAGTTGTTAATATCACCACCATTCTTATCAGAATAGCTTTTTATTAGGAGGCTGTAAGGTTCACAGGGTGGATGCAAGTTTTCCAGAATTTGAATTTCACTTTATAGTACACATTTTATCATCAGCTACAGAATGGTCAGTTGTTTTCCTTGATGTAACAAACTCACATCTCTCATTTTTGAGGAAATGTCTGCCAAATAACCAAATCTGAGTAACCATAGTATGTCTGTCTTTATTCTGTAAAAAAAGTGTGTTCCATGGAAAAGTAACAGCTTGATGCTCAAACAGTTACACAAATGCTTTTGCTCCCCATTTGGTCACAGTATTAAAATGGACTCAAGGGTTGAGATTCAATACAATTAATTTTTTTTCTTTTACTATTCATCAAGGACCTTCTTATTTGAAAACAATTTTTTGCTGTGAGTGTGTGGTGGTAACAAGTACAGTGATCAGCCAGATGTCGTGGTGTGGTCACCTGTAACCCCAAGTACTCTGGAGGCTGAGGTGGGAAGATCACTTGAGCCCAATCCGGGCAACTTAGTGTGAGACCTTGTCTCAAGGAAAAAAAAACCCAAAAAGGCCAGACGTAGTGGCTCACACCTTTAATCCCAGCACTGAGAGGCTAAGGCAAGAGGATTGCCTGAGTCTACAGGTTCGAGACCAGCCCAGACAACATGGCGGGAGGTCATCTCCACAATAAATCAAAAAATTAGCTGGGTGTGGTGGCACACGCCTGTGGTTCTAGCAACTAGGAAGGCTGAGGTAGAAGGATCACCTGATCCCAGCAAGTCAAGGTCGCAGTGGCCGTGAATGTGCCACTGCACTCCAGCTTAGGTAACAGAGTGACTCCTACTCAAAAATAATAAATAAATAAATAAAGTAAAAAAGATTATTAGCACATGCCTTGATTGCATGATAATGAGTCAGCAGTTTTGCCCACCATTACTTTTAACCTGTCAGTGCAGATGCCAACACAGTGTTATTTTTATTACAACTGCTTCAATTGTTTTTAACCTTAAGAACTACCCTCCCTTGGTTCTGTGGACCACACTTTGAGAACCACTGTAGTAGAGAACCAAAGATACTTTAATGTGAGCAACTATCTAAAAGTCCTATTTCATTAACAAATACAAATTACAATAAGCAAACAGCCCCCTTGAGTTGATGTCTACTACAGTATCACTCTTGGTAAATCTCAGTTTCCCCAAGCTCTGTGCTGGGGCTGTACTTCTTCTCCTCAAGATAAAATCCAAGGATATTTTGACCCTGCTATGTATCCTCGTCCTTTGGAGTCAAAATTCTGGAACAGCTGCACCCTCTTTTTCTCTATATTTGCCTCCTCCTTTGTATCTCTTTCTTTTCTCATTCTACCTCACTCCTTCCCTATTTGTATCACAAGCTTAGAGCTACACAGTATAGACTTGGTAAAAATAATGATCACAAAAGAAAACTGAAAATAGCAGATGCTCCAGTTGGCAAAGCTTATTATGGACATTAAAACATATCAATAACTTAAATCTTAGAAGTGTAAGTGCAACATAGTTGATCCCAATAAAAATAAAACAAGCAAAATAATTGACAAAGGTGCAATGAAGAAATTGATCAAGGAATTACTGAGGGCATCCATGTTAGTGTATTTCTGATTAAAATGTTGATGTCAGACTGTTTTAGGGTCAAAGTGACCAGAGACCCTCAGATTATAAAAATCAACTCTTTTCCTCCTTTTCCTAAAAGGGAGACAGGTCTCTGTCAGCAAATCACACTATTGTCTATCACTTGGAAGTAACTAGAAATGAATGCGTACACTATGGTGGACTCATTCTTTCTAGTGATCCTCCCTGTGCCTGAAGTATCATCGAGGCACATAATTATTAGTTATTCATACATTCCTAGAAAAGACAGTTACCTCACTTTTAATTTTTCCCAAAAGATTTGAAGGAGCATTTCTTTTGTTTTCACGCTATGTTTAGTATTCCAGGAGAATTAAATGATTTTTGTAATACCCAGATGGTTCTCATGCTGAAATATGCAAAATACCTCGTTCAAGATTATCTCCTTTAATAATCTCTGCTGATTATGTCAGGTGTCTGTCTGAGATAATAGGAAGAAGCTTTGAAAGTTCTCAGTTTGTTAATATATCGGATTTTCATCTTGTAAGTAAATGTACTTCCAAGGTATATACCTGTGGTTTTATAATTAGTTAATTAGTATAGTCATAAATACCATGTGCAGGTCATTGAACTTTAGGCATTAAAGAGGATCAGCAGATGTAAAAAAAAAAAAAAAAAAAAATCTCAATTAGTAGATCCCTGGGAAAATAAAAAGGAAAAAATTAACAATATAAGACAGTGCCTATAAAATGGCAACAAGTGTTTACCCTAATAGTACCTACTTCTATTTTAGTAGCAGTAGCCATTGGGGATCCCAGACAGCCACCAGCCTGGTTTGCAGAATCTTAGAAAACATTAACTCATAATGTCTACCATATCATGGGGCATTGAATGCGATGGCTCAGGATGAGCTCAAAGAGGGCACTGTCCCTCAAATTTAAGTAAATGAAAGTGTTAGTGACCCTTTTTGGCCACTGGCCTCTTTTCGCCATATAGCCTCGATTTTATAATCAGCACCTGGGATCGTTATCAGGAGAGAACAGGAAAGAGAGCTTTTGACATTTCTGGAATCCTAACTGGTGTTCTTTTCTTCCTCTTGTGGGAACTGACATCTTGAGTGAGAATGTCCTTAGATGGCTACAGACTCACACTCAACATGATACTTCCAGGGATACTCTAATATCTTTATGTGTGGTTTTGGGGAAATCAGCAGCCCCACACCAGGACAAGACCTATCCCAAGACTGTACTATCCCTGCATAATAAACAAGGGAAGGATGAAGCATTCTGTTCTAACTGTACTCTTGGCACTGATCATAGGTAACAAAATGTAGAAATTTAGAGAAGGTATTATGCATAAAGGCCCCGTAAAGGGAACTAAATGCAAACCGAGCCAATGTTCTTTACACTAAGGAAATGTAGACTCCTTTAAAGTACATGTCCCTTAAGCTCAGTGCCTGTCATAGCTCTGCTCTCTTTCATTGGCACACCCCATTTCATAAGTTTATTCAGTATTGACTATTATAATTACAGTCTGTTTAGAGATGAGTTAGCATAGAAATAGTATGAAAGGAGAATGTCCAAGTTGAGCCTGGAAAGATATGTAAGATTGGAATCATTGGAAAGGAAGGAGAAGGGAGGGAGGAGTAGAGAATCAAAAGTCAGCTATCAAGTAAGTCATCAGTCATCCGCTCCTGAGAGTTGGTGCTGGGATCATAACTGGGTAACAACTGCGATCCAGGGCTGGATAGATCGTTCACAAGGCTGTCCTGGTGAGAGCAATGGCTTTGCAGCAGTATGTTATGGCTAAAAGAACACAATGGGAAGATAAAGATCGTAGCTACTTTAGGTAGAATTAAAAAAAAAAAAAACTTCAGACAATGCCTAGAGATATAGTGGTATGGAGGCAGGAACAGAAAGAAAAGGAGATGAGAGCACAAGGAGGAGCTAAGGGATTTCAATCTGTGGACCAGGATAGTGACGGCATAGTTCGTGGACTTGGGGAAGTCCATTAGAGAACATGGGAGAGTATTACATTAGAGTACAGTCGTCCCACATTGGAGATGAAGCTGTAATACCAGCTAGAATGCATGTGAGGAATGATGTGAGGGTACAGGGGACGATCCAAGGATGGGTGTGATAGGCAGATGAATAAGGCACCCCCATTCTAATGGTCCTTGGTAAACCACATGTAGGACAGGCTGGAGTGGAAATTGTTCCCCTGCAGGACAGCTCAAGTAAAAATGAAAAACTGGCCAAAATCAAAATATCTTGTCATGGAAAGTCATTCTCAGTGTTTCCAGTGGGGAAAAAGTTGCCAAATACAGGGACCTTTGGGAAATTTATTTTATATTCAATCTAAATTTTTCATTTGCTTTTCTTCTGTGTGGAAACAAACTCTCCTCCTCCCACAAATCTCTCCACATTTAATTACAGTTTACTGCCTTAGAGTATGATTTGGTTCCTTCTGTTTTTCTAAACAGAGCAAGTCTTCATTGTCCGTGGTGCCAAAGAAATACAAAGTGGTACAAGAGACAGAAACATTTTGGACAGTTTCAGTGGTCATTTCTATTTGACCGGACATAATACTATGCTCTCTGTTTTAACTGATGAACTTCTCATTGATCTTTATTCATATTAGTATTAAAATTGGTTCACATTCCTAGAATACACATCTTATCTAGCTAGGAAGAGTGAGATGAGAAAGTAGTCTCCATTATCGCTGCATCTGTGACAAAGCCAAGTGACACTAAAAAGGAGATGTGATAGAAAAATTTTACAAGAGCCTGAATTACAATAGTAATAGCCATAACTATTACTGCTAATGTTTATTAAGTACTTTCTAAGTATCAAGCACTCTGCCATGATGAGCAAGACAAGAGATGTTTCAAAAGCCCAGTGGCTTGTTTTGTTTGTTTTGAGCCAGAGTCTTTGTTGCCCTGACTGGAGTGTAGTAACATGATTATAACTCACCACAACCTCGACCTGCTGGGCTCAGGGGATCCTTTCAACTCAGCCTCCCAAGTATCTAAGACCACAGGTGCATACCACCACACTTGGCTAATTTTTTTGATTTTTTTGTAGAGATGAGATCTCACTTCGTTGTCCAAGTTGATCTCAAACTCCTGGCCTCAAGCGCTCCTCCCACCTTGACCTTCCAAAGTGCTGGGATTACAGGTGTGAGCTACCGCGCTCTGCCCCAGTGGCATGTTTTGCTACTAGTATCTGTTTCCTTTGACTAAAGAAAGTGGCCACTCTTGTTTGTTCTGTGACCATTTTGAAGGTCTGGAATCCTTGCCGTAAGTCTCACTAATTTGCGGCCCACATTTTAATGAGTCTGTCGCCCACCCACAATGTATTAGAAATGTCCTGATGAGAAAAGTTTTAATCAATCAAATCAGGCTTGATTTAGGGGGATTTTGTGGACAAATCTTTGTTCTCAGCTGTATAATAATTACAAGCTGTTTTACCAGTGGATAAGGGAAGGATTATGCTTCTCTTTGAAAATGGTAACTTTATAATTACATGTATTTACTTGCCTTATCGGAAGAATAGAACTCACCAGCTGAGACAAAGGATTATTTTTATTTAAAAGACTCTCTGGTGAATTGAACAACCACATATTTGGGGGAAATTTAGCCTTTGGAGATGATTGTTTCTGGCATGAATAAAAAACAAATTATCTGAAGTGAGTTTTATATTTTTCCCTTTTTGAAATGTATTAAGAACTTGGCATAAAAGTTACCTAGATGCTGAATTAGCCCAACCCATGATACTGACTGAAAAATGTACATATATTGACAGCTTTGTCTATTCAGTGTACAAAGTGTTTTGGCCAAAGCTTTGGATTTCCTATGGGCAGTTTTATAGTTCTGTATCAAAATCCACTAACATCTTGAGGGAATTTTCAAAAATAATTTATTTTTTTCTTATTACTGTCCCATTTAAATCAGCAACAAAATTCTCTGTCTCTAATATTCCTGAAGAGGAAGTTGCTTGTCTCTCAGGTGTTCATTGTGATTCCAAGTTGAGCTCATAAAAAATAATCAAAAGCCTAGACAATTTGTAGATTGGATCCTGTTCTCTTAGCCAGATCCTCTCCATTTGATTTTTCCACCCATACCAAGAGATTTGTTTTAGTAGCAAATATCTTTTTCTTTTGCCAAATATCTTTAAAAACAGGAATCTGCCTCCTTGATGGTCATCTTTAACACTCTCTGTAATGTTCCCTAAACTCTCTCTAAATGTCCTGAGAACGTGAATGTGTCTGTGTCTTTTACTTTGTTGACAAGGCACCCAAACCTCCTCTCATGGACGCATCCTTATCCTTGCTCCTGAAATACTGACAGATTGAAGCCACAACTCGAATAATACAGATCAAGTGTCCTTCTTAGCATGGCTCAGTATACTCACTATATGATGCTTTGGTCTGCTGAAGGAGAAGAAGAATCCTACGAGTATTAAAGAGTTAAGCAGCAGCCACAGAGCTTTCAGCTGTGTCTATACACTTGGCACTGCCTGCTCTTCAAGTCTTCGGGTATGCTAGGGTGTAAGACCAGAGATGAGAGCCTTGGTTATGCCTTTGCCTCTCATCAGAAGGCAGCTTCAGTAAATTGACTGTGGCTGACTAGCTTTGAAAAGGTTTTCATTCGGGTCTTGGAGCCCTAGGTTTGCAGCTGGCATCCAGAGTGAACGGAAAATAGGGACCCCTGCCTGGAGGGTAGAACAATCCTGGGCAGAGTGAATGCAGATGCCCAGAAGAGCCTGGGTCCGGCTCCATGTCTCATGACGCCTCCCTGGCCTCTTTGTACTTTTCCAGATCTAAGCATTCTCTTGGGTGCTTGTTTCCAATATGTGCTCTGTACTGATTTGAATTTTCATCTTCCTTTTTCAAGCCCTGTCCCCTTGCAAGGTGAGATACATCTGACCCCACCCCTACCCCCAGCCTGTCTGAATGAGTTCTGTTGCAGCTGTGTTGGAAATGTGACTCTGGATAAGGGTCTGATGCTCTGTGTGTGTGTTTTGTTTCCTCCGTATGTTTGATTCTCATTCTTCTTTCTCTTCCCATTCTCCAGGTCCCCGTTTTGTACACACCGTGTTCATCACTTTGCGCTCTGTCTCACTAGTGCCCACTCACCTTTCTTCATCGCCTCCCTCTGTTGCTGTCCCCTGTGAAATGACTTTACTAGGATCAATTTCTCAGCGTGGTGACATTGATCACCTCTCCTGCCTGATCACTAGCATCCTCTCCCCTTTCTCCCTGCAGATCCCCCTCCTCTTTCCTCCTGGTATTTTCACTTCATCATCACCAAAACCAGAGAAGACACTGGAGGAATTTCACTCTATCATTGAGCCTCACATCCTCTCCACTGACTGCTTCTTAATGCTTAAACTTTGCCACACTTAAACATTAGACCAAGGCTGGGTACAGTGGCTCACACCTATAATCCCAGCACTTTGGGAAGCCAAGGTGGGAGGATCGCTTGAGGTCAGGAGTTTGAGAGCAGTCTGGGCAACACAGTGAGACCTCATCTCTACAAAAAAAATCAGCCAGGTGTGGTAGTAGTCCCAGCTACTCGAAAGGCTGGAGCAGAAGGATTGCCTGAGCCCAGGAGGTTGAGGCTGTTGTGAGCCGTGATTGTGCCACTGCACTCCAGCCTGGGCTAAAGAGTAAGACTCCAACTCAAAAGCAAAAACATTAGACCCAGACTCATGGTTAGCTAGTTAAAGTTTCTTTAGATCCAATATTTCAATTTCCAGGCAAATACTCTACTATATTTGGCACTTGGGTGCTCATTGAGTAATTGAAATGTATTTCGTGTTGGACATTTCTGCCATACTCAAGAAAGAACCTCCTTGCAGGAAAGCAGTCATTGCAATTACTGAACTAGGGCTCCTTGAAAGGAGATGGCCTCTACCTTATGCGGAGGGTGTGTGTGTGTGTGTGTGTGTGTGTGTGTGTGTGTGTGTGTGTGTGTTTTAATGTAATGAGCCCAAACTCTCAGACCACCTTAATAAAAAGGAGGTTTATTGAAAGACCCTAAAATATATATAGTTTACATAAATATAAAGTATATATATATTGTATAGATATATAGGCCTTTCTACTTTTTCTCTTTTGGATCCTGTTCTGGGGGATTTTTTTCAATCAACTAAAACCCCCTTTTTTAAACCCCCTTTTAAAAAAAATTGTGTGCTTGGTCCCTCTGTTTGCTTCTGCTCCTCCCTACTCCTCCTTCCTCTTTGTCATCTTTGGTACCACATGAAAAGACCTAGAGAAGAGACTCAGATCCCTTCAGGGGTTTTCTGCTTTCCTTGTGGAGTTTCAAGAGTGATGGGCAAGTTCCTCTCAGGTCTCAAAATTCTGCTTTCTTTTGTATGGTCTTGATCTCTGTGGCTTTTGGGGGGTACCAGAGACTACTTTATACTATAAGAGGACTTGACCATGGTGTGTGTAGCCTATTTTAAAGCTTTAATGGAATTCAACCTGGAGAGTCTCTCAACTCTTCCCTCTGCCTCTTCCTTGTAAGTGCTGGAGAGCGTTTTCATTTCTTCTTGGTGCCTCTCCCTTCTGGTCTCTTTAAAGGCCAGCCTGATCCCTCTGTGTTCCCTAGAAGTCCAGATCCCACAGGTAGCCAATCTAATTAGCTCTCTTAATGGCCATCACTCCCGTTGTCCACAACCCACTAGGCTGTGTGGTTAGGGTCTTTGAGGGGGCCCAATAGAGTCTTCCCTATCTGGGTTTCTGATCCTGGAGAGTGATAAAAGACTAAGGAAACCAAAATGTTACTTTCATTCTGATAGAAAACAAACTGGGGGATGCATCTTATTGTGTTCACAGTGAGCTTCCTTGCTCTGAATTAGGCAGCTCTGTACATCCAGTCACAGGCTGCCCTTGGTCAGGTGCCTGCCCTAGTCGAGCCAGTGGTTATCCCTTCAAGAACAAGAGCCTGAAGTTGTTTCCCTGAGCAGCAGCTATGGGTGTGACAATTTTTGTAAGGAGAGGTCTTGAAGCATGGCAGTTTCTAGGACTGGCATATCCTAGAACATCACTGTCCTCTGGGTGTTTTCTAAGTCACCAATCAGTTAATTTCTTCCTGCCTCAGTTTCTTCATGCAACACTTGAAAGTTATATTTGATCAGCCATCAAAGAGGAGAGCAAGCACACTGCTACCAGGGAGGAGACATACAGGTAGATTGTCTGTACTGTTTTGCAGGGGCTTGGGGTGTCCTGCTAATAACACTCTTCCAAAGGGCACCACCTTGAGACTGTCCAGAGGCAGAGCAGAAAGACTCCATGAGAATTGTTTTCAAGCAGGGAGGTCAAATAGCTTTCATGCCACCTTCTTTTTATTGGTGGTGTCTACCTGAAGTGCTGTGCCAAGAAAGATTCTGAGACTGTGTCTCAGCTCAGTGGAAAAGAGTTCTGTTGTCATCGTCCACAGCAAATGGGGGAGATGGGGAATTTGAGCCCAGTATTTACCATTGTTGATTCAAAGAGGCCAAAGGTGAAATTTTCTCCCCTAGAGGTACAGCTGCCTCTCATATCAGGAGTTAGGAAGTGGGGGCTGCAAGCTGGAAAAGACCAAAAGAGGCCATTTCTTACCTTCCACCCAACCCTTCACTCACGGGACTAGAAATTTGGATTGCATAAAGCAAAGGTCTGCAAAGTTTTGTAAAGGACAAGATATTAGGCTTTATGGGCCATGTATTTATTCCCTGTTGTGATGACTTAACTCTGCCGTTGTAATAATACGGAAGCAGCCTTGGACGGTAGATAAAGGGAAAGACATGACTGAGCCACAGTCAGTCTTTTTGACAAAAACAGGCAGTGAGATGGATTTGACCCACGGGCCATAGTTTACAGATTTCTGTTATAGAGAAAAGGCCAAGCAGCAAGACCTAAAATTCTAGAAAATCCCCATGTTATCTGTGTATAAATCTACCGATGTCCTTAGCTCTGAAATGTCTCATGAGAGTCAGGTAAGAATTTGGCAGACAATACTAAGCTCTTAGAATCTAACTTCTTCTCGAGGAAAATATTAGCAGTAGGGTTCACTCAGTTATTTCCCCAAGTACGTACAGAATCACATGCAGTGATGCAGTAATGTTACCTCTTAGGCAGTAATGGTGTTTCAGAGTCAGCATTTCAGACTCGCACCATCAAAATTGCTTTTGAAAAGTCCTTAAATCAACCATGAATTGGCATATATACATGGATTGAAAGCTAGGAGGAAGATTCAAGGAAGACATGAATGGGAAGTCCACATGCAGATGTTGAGGACATATAAAGTGTTCCTTCTTTAAAAGAACTTTCTTATCCCTAGCTGGTGATAGAGGAGGGGGTGAACACAGAATTGTATGGTGTTCTTCCTTGTCAGATAATTCATTCCACTCCAGTTTAATATTAAGGCTCCTTTAACTTTGGTTTACAGTAACATATATGTTGCTTTTTTTTCCTTGAGTGTTAATATAGTTGAAAGCAAAAGCATAAGCACCTAGCATAAGCCCCCAGTGAATTCAGGACGTGACAATTAAGTTCACAAACTCATCCTAGACAAAGTGCCATGTACCTCATTGCTGCATATCATTACAGTCATCTTTGAAGTATTCCCCTTAGAACGCTATGCACAAACACCAGCACCTAGTCCACTTGTCAAAGCAGTTTTGGAACTCTTTTTCTGGAATGGCCATCAGAGCTGTTGTTGCATTACCCTTGATGTCCTGAATATCATCAAATTTCTTCCTTTTTTTTTTTTTTTTTTTAGATTGGGAAAGATAGCTTATTTAGAACATAGATTAGAGAGAGAGAGAGGGTGAATCCACATCTCCAAGAGCCTAAAAAAGCATGGCCCTCTTCCTTTCAATAGTTCCTTTATTTTCAGGTAAAGAAAAAAGTCATTGGGGCCAGATTAGGTGAGTAGGGAGGGTGTTCCAATACAGTTATTTGTACAGTGCTGCCAACATAAGCCACAGACTTAATTGCCAGACCTCAACAAATAAAAATGACATCTCTGATGGACATTCCAGAAAAAGCATTCCAAAATTGCTTTGATGGGTGGAGTAGGTGCTGGTATTGGTGCATAGCTTCCCAAGGGAAGTACTTTGAAGGTGACTGTAGCGTTACTCAGCAATGAGGTGTATGTAGCACTTTTTCTAGGATGCTTTGTGAACCTAATTTTCAGCTTGTATATGTTAGACTTGATCCTAAACCTTGCTTGCATGATCACATCACATACACACCATTCTTTGCAACACTGTAGTGAAGAACCTAGTCACTTGGCTTCCTGCCACTGGAGTTGGGGGATCCCGCTGTGACCATCCATATAACTATCACATTCACACTCCAGGTGTTGATTTCTTCTTTCCATGGGAGAAGAAATCATCAAGGAAATTAGGTGTGGATATGACACAGCCACACAAGATATCGTATGTCATCTTTAATTTCTGTAAAGTGTGAGGGATACAAGGCATAAGATATTAATCCAAGAAGAAACCTACAACCTTAAAGCAGCAGTAATTTCCCCAGGCTATTCAGCTACTTGGGAACAGAGTCAGGTTTGAAATCTCAACTTCTTCATCTGTAAAATGGGAATAAAGATATAGACAATTTCAGAGGGTTGTTGTAAAAAGCAGATTAGTTTTTAAATAACTTGAAACGTTTTCTGGCTCAGTAAATGTTAGCTATCCTTCTTATCATCTCAACTCTTGTCAGTAACTGAGGCCACATGAGTGGACTCCGTCAGCTGCCAAGCAGGGTGCTAGATATTTGACACACATCATCTCAAACAAGTGAGGACTGCTGGCACAGTAGGAGTTTTTGCCTCTGATTTTCTAGAAGTTATTCTATTTCTAATGCACAATAACAAGACAAAGGAGATGTGAAAAGTTACCTAAATGTACACGTCACCAAGAAAGTGGACCTCCTTTGTCCACTTGTCACTTAAAGGAGACTAAGGAAGGGGGAGTAAGGACACAGGGACAGTGACATGTTAGGAGGAATCTGCTGCTATGGGGAGTGTGGCTTGCTTCCACTGACCTCCCCTCTCCCAGGGGGATAATGACTCAATTGCTTGAGCAGAGGTTGAAATATTTTAGGCTTTCCAGGCCATACAGTCTGTGTCACAGTGACTCAGCTCTGCCGTCACAGAGCACAAGCAGCCATCAGCGGTCTATAAGCCAATCCGCCTGACTGTGTTCCATGAAAACTTTATTTATGGATGCTGGAATTTGAATTTCATGTAGTTTTCATATATCACAAAATAGTCTTCGGATTTTTTCCCAATTATTTAAAAATGTGAACACTATTCTTAACTCCCAGATGATACAAAAACAGGCAGCCAGCTAGATTTGGCCCAAAAGCCAGAGTTTGCCACCCTTGACTTGGAGCGTTAGACTCGAAATCAGACCTGTCCAGAGTTAACTGGCTGGCTGACCCGAGAAAATTATCTTAATATCTCTGGACCTCAGTCTCCCCTAGTGAGAAAGAGATTTATCTTAACCTATGCCTAGAATTCCTTCTAGCGCTTAAAGGCCGGACTGCACGGTTATGTGACTTTTTTTGGTCAGAGACACCTGGGTTTCCAAACTGGCTCCAACTCCAGCACCTTCATTACCTCGTCTATAAAATGGATATAAAAATGATGTCAACTTGAAGGTTACTCCAGGGTTACTTCATGATACCTATGTACCCCTTAACTCATGTGTCCAGAGAATGTATTATATTGATAATATATACTCAATAAGTGCTAATTATTGTATCTTTTCTTAATAAAGCTAAATTCCTATTGCAATAATAGTTTTTAAAAAAACAATTTCTACACACGCCAGACTGGAGAATGGTCTTCTTCGTAGCCCTGTGCAGGCCTCTGCCCCTTTTGGACAAAACCCTGTAATGTGTATCCACTACCATTATCTCTCATGCATAATGAAAGCAAAGAACCAACTTTGATCAGTTAACCTTGCATCTCTGTTTATAGCTCTCTTACCCCACCTAGTGGCATTAAGTCCCTGGTAACACATGCTGAAGAGGTCAAGAATTTTTAAGGTTTTAATAACTATTGCTTTGTATAATATCCTCTAGCAGAAGAGCACGAGTTCATTTAAAACTCATTCATCTTTCATTCTCTCTATTTTGCCATTTTAAAGGCCCACAGTGGGTAGATAACCATCATAGCTGGGTGACTCATAGCTGAGTGACTCTCAACATGTGGATATTAAAAAGTACCTGAAGTTTGATTAGCATGAGCTGATCAGTTATCAGTACAGGTGGTCATTAAAGCTGTTGTCCTGCAGCCGCATTAAAAAGCAATACAGAATTTAATAAATACTAGGGCATGTCAGTAGCCCCATTTAAATGTGGGAAAGAGATCAATTTCCCTTGTAATTCTGTGCACAGGCTTAAACACTCTCTTTAGAACACTTAATTCCATGTCAGAGTTTAAAGCAGCTATGATGGTTTCTGTTCAGAAGTAAAGACAGAGAGTGGGATGGGGAATAAATGTCAGACACTTGGTGAATCAAGAAGAAACTAACCTTACATACTCAATATTATTAACAAAAGGAACCCACAAACTAGTGATCGTTTCCAGGGCTTCCTCTGTCCCCCTCCCCCTTTTTTTCCCCAATGACCTGGTTTCTGGTGGCTGCTGTTTTCCTTTTTTATTTTTTAAGAGATGGGGTCTTGCTGTGTTGCCCAGGCTGACCTCTAATTCCTGGGCTCAAGCAATCCTCTTGCCTCAACCTCTTAGGACTGCAGGTGTGAGCCCTCATGCCTGGCTGTTTTCCTTTTAGCCCCTCTTTTCTGTGTTCTCACTTTCCCTTCTAGCCACTCCCTCAACAGGAAGGAGGAAGCAAGTGGTAATGAACAGCCAAGCAAGGTCAGTGGGAAGCAAAGTCACGCCAACTAGAAATCAGGTAGAATGCTCAGAGGAGATGGTTCCAGGGTCAGGGTAGGGACTTGTGCAGAAGGCACTTGGCAAACTCGCTTTTTTCCTTTCTCTCTGATTCTGTCTGTGCCTCTTTCTTTACTTATGTCTTTCTAAGTCATTCCCCATGATTCTCTCTTCATATATCTCTGGTCTCTCTTTCTCTCTCCTCCTCCTCTCTGTGCTATGTGGCAGATTTCTATCCGGTCACAGTGCCTCTCCATTTCTCATCACTGTCCTTTGCTTAAGCTTCATATTTGAATATGGGAATGCCTTCAAGAGCTGCTTGGTTCTGAGCATGCCTAATACATTTAATAATTAAGGCTGTAATTAAAGTGTAACAGCAAGCATAATTAAAATTCACTTTTGTGGATCCTGGAATTATGAAGCAATTAGGCATTTTAACATGGCATGAAGGAGCAACTGGGAGGAGAGAGGAGCTATGGTTTTCTGAGGAGCTGCTGCCTCCCCTTTCTTTACTGACCCTGCCCACTGGTGTTAGCCTCAAGCAAGGCCTCACCTGCCCAGGGCCCCTGGAGCAGTGTGCTGGGAGGAATGGCAGCAGCTTAAAGTCTTCACTCAGGGGCAGTGAACACTAGAGAAAGGGGCCACTCCAAAGCCCCTGGAGAACCCTAAGAGGACACAGAACCAATCACTTCTCACCAGGTTGCTATCACAGTGTCTGTCAGCCATAGCTCCTCATAGGTTGTTAGACCAAGTGCCTCGGTTTCTTACTGGCTGTTGGCCAGAGGCTGTCTTCAGTTTCTTGCCATGTGGGTTTCTCCACAGGGCAGCTCCCAACACGTCCATTTGCTTCATCAGAGTAAACAAACGAAGTCAAAGGGAGTAAGACAGAAGCCACAGGCTTTTGTAACCCAGTCTCAGAAGTGACATGCCATCACTTTTGTCATATTCTGTATTTATTAGAAGCAAGGCACTGGGTCTATGCCACACTCAAGGGGGGCGAGGATTATACAAGGGTGTGAACACCAGGAGGCAGAATTGATTGAGAGCCATTTTAGAAGCTGCCTTCCACAACATTTACAGAGCCATGTGCTGGTCAAAGTAATACTAGCGCCTGTGACAACAGAGAAATGCTGAAATGTCAGGGACTTAACATTATAGAAGGTCCTTTCTCATTCATATACGGTTTGTGAAGGTCAGTGGTAGGGGCACTCTACACCACATATCCAAGTATCCAGCCTGAAGGAGTCATTACCATCTTCAAAAAGATACCTTCCTGAGTTACCTAGGCTGGCAGCTTCCAGAAGGCAGGCAGGGAAAACAGAGAATATGATGGAGATTTTTATGGGTATGTGTTTCATATCCACTCACATTCCATTGGCCCGAAATTAAGTCATATGGCCCTCCTCAATCAAGGGGACCTCAGAAATGTAGTTTCTGGCTGGGAAGCTACTTTCCAGCAATAGCACTCCACCATAGAAGAGGAGCTGGAGTGTGGTGGACAGTCAACTAGGTCTGCCACAGATGCTTTCCCGTTTGCCAAATGCTTTTACACATATTGTTTTATTTGCTTCTCATCACATCTGTGATCTCATCTATACTATCCTCATTTTACACATAGACCAGCATAGCTTTAGAACATATAAGGTTTGTAATGACAGAGAGTAGTTCAAGTCCCATCTCTGCCATTTATCATCTCTGTGGCCATGGAAAAGTTATGTAGCCTCTCTGTGCCTTGGTTACTTTATCTGTAAAATGGGGAATCTACTCATAGTTTTTGTAAAGATTTCATATGCTGGTAAGTTACTTAGCATCATGCCTGGCATACATAAGCATTAATGAATACTAGTTCTGGGGAAGATGATGAGGGTGATAAGGCTATGTATGGAGATAAAGAAGATGAAGTTCAGAAGAGTTGAATGATTTACTGAAAATTGTATCCAGTAAAGTCCCGTATATACAAACAAGTTCCATTCTGAGAATGCATTCGTAAGCCCAATTTGTAAGTCCTACAGAGTTAGCCTAGGTACCCAACTAACACAATCGGCTATATAGTACTGTATTGTAATAGGTTTATAATACTTCGCATACAAATATTATATAAAAAACAAACACAAAAAATTTTAAAAACACATTTTTAATCTTACAATACAGTACCTTGAAAAGTATGCCAGACACATGAACTAACTTAACGTGATTGGACATGTGAACACATGTTCACATCTTTGAACAATCATTACTTGAAGGTTTGTATGTTGGAGACTTACTGTCATGAATACAAGGCAGAACCAGGATGAGAGAGTGGAGGTTTTAGGTAGCAACTTCCCTACCTTTCAGGTTGTTACTTTCCAAAGTGGCCTTTCCTCAGCCTCCTGTGTAAAGCAGCAATAAGTGAGCCTTAAGTCAAGGACTCAGTGCCAGGTGTCCCCGTTGCTGATGCTTTGGGGGACCCTGGGTCCTAGGAGTATCAACACTTCATCTCTTTTTAATCCAACTGTTCCATTTAACCTGGCCTCTGCCTTTTTATATGAAACATGCTGACCCGGCACCTTTTTTATTTGCACTCTTTATGGTAAGGTAGCTTCTCCAAGGGCTATATTTCAGTCTTTGTTTATCAATAGGCTCTGTCTTGCTAATGAGATAAAAGCAAAGGAAATGATGTAAAACAAGATATTTTACTAGATGCTTACATTCTATCACCTTTCTCCTAAAGGAGTTGTTCACTCTGAAAGAGCAGAAAAGCAGTTTGCATGTTAAATGTTCAGTCCCCAAAACACACCATTGGAAGAGGTGAGTTGGACCACAAATATTCCAGATCCATCAGGCAGCCAGGAGATGCCATCAGGGTCTGCACTGCTCGTTTTCAAAGCCTCAGCCCTTTTCCTTCTGCAGAGTGCAGAGAAAGCAGAAGTGGATACATTAGATGCTGCTTGAGTCTCCAAAGCCGTGAATTTGTGGGTATAGGTTTGCAGATTCTCAGGCCTTCAGATCTCAGGTCAGATCACAACTCGGACTCCTGCCTTGCAGGAGGTCTTTAAGACAGGTGACTTCTGGTAATAGCCGAAACCACATTAAATCCACTTGGCTATGGGTCATCAGCAGACATTTCAGCTTCTGGCAGTACAAATTATTTCCCAAGTTTAAGTCCTTGCTTTCATCTTCATCTCTAGTTGTTCTACAGCTTGAGATAGACCTTGTCACATAATCTTTCTTGTCAATGACATTGATTAGAAACTATATTTAATTCATTTCCTGGTGAAAAACTATAGGTAGATTGGTTCCATGTATCCTCACCTATTATACCAGTATAGATGGTCTACAACTTACAATGGCTTGACTTATGATTTTTCCACTCTACAGTGGTATAAAAGCAATATGCTTCCAGGAGAACATCAGTGAAAAATTAGATGAGATAGTCAACACTTTATTATAAAATAGGCTTTGTATGATTTTGCCCAACTGTAGGCTAATATAATGTTCTGAGAATGCTTAAAGTAGGCTAGACAAAACTATAATATTCTGTAGGTTAGGGGTATTTAATGGATTTTCGACTTGGGATATTTTCAGATTATGATGAGTTCATCAGGACATAACCCCATCGAAAGTAGAGGAGCATCTGTATTCCATACCATCCCAATACCCTGATTTGCCATTCTCTTGCTCATTTTATCCACAAGACTTTTTCTTTCAATTTTTACTCAGACTTTTCAATCAAGGGACAAATCCAGTTCAGATTTTCCCCTTCAAACTAGTTGAACAAGTGGTTGTTAATCTTTCCTTGAACACGGTTTTTATTGGGGAGGGCGGGGGGCGGGGGTCAGAGTCTTACTCTGTTGTCCAGGCTGGAGTGCAGTGGCACACTCTCAGCCACTGCAGCCTTGATCTGCTGGGCTTAGGTGATCCTTCCACCTCAGCATTCCAAGTAGCTGGAACTATAGACACACGCCACCACACCCGGCTAATGTTTGTGATTTATTGTAGAGACAAGGTCTTACCAAGTTGCCAGGCTGTGTTCTTGAACACAGTTTTAAGGAAAACTCATTTCCATTTTTTAAAAAATGCCTGAGAAAATATAGGCAGTATCTTTATAATGACAGATAACTGAAGTTAAAAAACAAAAATAAATAAATTTGTCATCTGGGTTTGTCTGACCAGCCAGATTTGTATTAAAAAAAAGAAAAAAAAATCTAAAAGCTGTGTTGTCATTAAATTATGTTCATGTCAGGTGAGACCCAGGATTTTAGATCCGGGATTTTAGGTTGTTCAGAGCTTCACAGGTACCACCTCGTTTCATTTGATGCTTGTTCATCATTCCCCCTTCTAGGAACCAATGTCCAAGAGGCTCAGAACATACTCGACAACAGCGGACTCCCCATCATGTCAGCTGTCGACCTGGAGGATGCAGCCAAGAAAGCTGTGGCTAGCGTGGCCAAGAAGTGATGTCCTCGTCCTATCTCTTGGGGGAAGGAAGGCCATTTTCCATAAAAAAAGAAATGGTTCTCTCATCACTGTGAAGGAAATGATTATCTCAGTGGGAAGAAATAGGGGAAGGCATGAGTAAGAATCACTGTCTGAAAAACCGTAAATCTGTATTTTCTGGGATAAGATATTTAGACAGCCTAAATCTGATTTTACTTATAGGCTTTATAAAAATAATGTCTCATACTTTGTGTTCTTATCCTGTTCTATCACAGCAAGCCTGCTCAGTAGGCAGTGTTTTGCCAACTCTGGAGAGTAGTCTCTGTGGCCAAATAATGTGCAAATATACAGAATTTGAAATGAGGCCCTGGTTCATTTACAAGAATTTTGGTGGACATCTAATCTGATAAAAATATCACAGGCCATATAAAACTCAGACAAGAATATGTTTAGCATATTAACTACCAAAAAGTCATAGCTAAGACATTCAAGCAAATAGCTATTATTACACATGCAGCAGTTTTCATAAGTTTTTAATTCCAGCCTATGTTTGGAAAATCCATGAATTTTCCAAAATTCATTTTGTAATGGAAGATCCACATTAATATACCATACATGTATTTTACCGCTTGCCTTAATATTGAATAAACTGTTTACCTCACACTAAAAAGAAAGCCAGAAGCCTTATTTGTGATTTTGGAGTAGAAGCTTCCATTTTAATGCCAAAACTGAAGAATGCTAATTCTTACGGTAATCTCAGTAATTAAGTCATTTCAAGATGAGACAGCACTGAAGATCAAATTATGTTGCCTGTCAGTATCTCCTCTCCTCTCCTTTTTCCCTCACCACTCATCTTCTAGAATCTACCAGTTTGTGGTAGAAAGATGGGAAATGTAATTGAAAGGAGTGTGGCTTTTATTCCATAATGTCCATTTT